>JAHWFP010039079.1:0-11362 GCA_023313725.1 Lithobius niger | reverse complement strand
GCACACACACATGCACACACACATGCACACACACATGCACACACACACGCACACGTACACACAGACATTAGGCATTTCAAACACAAGCTGCGTTCAGTTTCTCAGAACCATTGAGTAAAAACAGTCCTTGTTCCCTGGAATTGAAGTTCAAATTATACTTCATTGCGTTCGAGTGAATTCTAATCCGTGTTTATTTGTATACCTTCACAGTTGTGAGTAATACTTTTTTTTAACAGCGAAGCCGTTTGTTGTTCAGTTCATTAATTACTGAGCAAAAAAACGGTTTCGCCGTTTAGAAAAAAAAAAACATTAGAGCTGCCCATACTCACAGCCATGAAGGTGCACGAATAAAAATGAATTAGAGTTCACTCGAACGCAACGAACTATAATTTGAACTCCAATACCAGGGAACAATGACTGTTTTTGATCAATGGTTATGTCAGAAAGCAAGCCCAGTTTATGTTTGAAAAGTTTAATGTTTCGGTGTTTGGGCGTGCACGCATAATTTGTGTATTATACAGACTTTTTTTTAAATATTTTTCTGTGTTTGTTGTTTCATATTAAATCTGTTTCGTGTGAGTGAGTATATGTGTATTTTAAGTACATTTATAATTTGTGAAACAAGCAGACTCCTAGTTAAGGCATTTTTTTTGCCTGTGTTTGTGTTTGAAGGTCGTTTGAAGTGGTATTTCTAGTTCGTTTGAGTAATTAGAGTGTTCATTTTGTGTATGCATTTTTATCTTTCAAATTTATAGCGTTTTGCTGTTTAAGGCGTTATTTTGTGTGTGTTTGTGGGTTTACGTTTTGCGAATTGGGGTTCAAATTATAGTTCGTTGTGTTCGAGCGAACTTTAATCCGTGTTTATTCGTGTACCTTCATGGCTGTGAGTATGGGGAACGAGCTCTAATGTTTTTTTTTTTTTAACGGCGAAGCCGATTTTAGTTTAGTTAATTTGTTGGCTTTTTTCGCTTCCTTTTTATATTAATTACTACGGTCTAGTCTATCATGTGTCCACTGTCCTACGATTTTTGTTTTCGAAAAAACGGAACATTAGAAATGCATACTTATGTTCAGGTTACGCCCAAGGTTTGTCCCATGATTATTATTTGATGGCAACACATTAGCGTGTGTCTAGATTTAGCATGCGTTATCTCGATGAGTAGTTGATTCTGGATTGTTGCAGTATCATGGCAAGCAATCACGGAAACAATTCAACTGGCTTCCCGAAGCCCGCATTGAAAAAGTAAATAAGTCACTCAGTCATGTCGACCGCCCATTTTTGAGGCAGGCCTCAAAATTTAAGACTTCGCACGCTACGGTTTAAAACTTGAAGATTTAAGGCAAAATCAAGACCATTTAATTTTGGTTCTCCACAACGAGCTAGCTAACTCAAACCACTACAATGTTAGTTTCCCGGCACCCAACCATCGTTGCATCTTGTTCGAGTGAGCTATAATCCGATATTGTGCGCCTCGCCTACTGTTACCCTATTGTTACATGTTGCAGCATTGTAACATTTTGACATTGTTAGGCTATCCGCCGCCTCCTCGTCCTGTCCAATTTTCTGAAATTCTCGTGTGCAAACGAACTCTGCCGGCCGTGCTAATTTATTTATTTATTTATTTCTCTTACTGGAGACTACGAGCCCACACGCTACACTCTCCATTCTAAAATTTAACCTATACTTAACCTATCGAAATTCAGAACAACAGAGTACACCCCTTGAACAACGATATTACAGAGTTCATACTGGTTACTAATTGTACTTCCACGTACCCCACCTGTCTCACACAGCAACCAACGCGAACTGAGCCTATCGAAACCTCCCTGTCTCCCTGCAAAACTTCACAACCCACCGCAAGGTAGTAAGTACTCGTGCCTCGTGCGAGGAGGCACCAAGAATTTCCTTCAGGTCCGCATTCCAGTTCCCCGACAAATGGCCCCGGTAGGCTGCCCAGACGTGACACACCAAGAGAAAATGCACGACAGTCTCAGCTTCCGTACCACACCTGCAGTTTGGGGTAGGGCCTATCCCCAGACGGAACTCATGGGCCCGTAACTGGACATGCCCCGTCCTGAGCCTAGACAGCAGAGCCGCGTCCCTCCTAGGCAAAACATCCAGGCTGCACGGCCGGGAAATCTCCGGGTGGACATCGTAGAGCACCCGGCCCACCGTACTGCTATCCCACTCATCCTGCCAGTCCCTGGCAGTCACCCACTTTAGGACTGGCTGAAAGTCCTTGGGCGTGACTGGAAACACCGCAGTATTAATCCTTCCTTCAAACCCCTACCTTGCCAACCCATCGGCTAGCTCATTCCCGTAGCAACCACTGTGTCCCGTCACCCACCGCACCTCTACTCTGATTCCCCACTGTACGGCGCTCAGAAGCTTCAGGCCAATTTCAACCACAAGTGGGTGACACACGTAATGCCGCCAGAAAGCCGATTGCAGAAAGCGTATGCCAGCCGCAGAGTCCGAGAAGACCCGAAACTGTCTGAGTTGCAGGTCCAACCCGACATCCAGTGCTATCGCCAGAGCCACCAGTTCCCCGACGAAAGCCGAAGGAAGGCACTTGAGGAAGTAGCTGTATTCTTGACGAAGCTCTGGGACGCAAACACCTGCTCCTCCCTCCCAAATCCCGTCGAAAAACGATGCGTCGCAGTACATGTCAACCCAGTTATCACCCATCCCCACGCTCTCAGAACAGGCCAAGAGCGGCAGTACCTCATCACACCAGCACCATGGGTGCCCACCACCCACCAGCTTAGGGGCTGGGAAGACACCCAGAACACGCTGCTGCAGTAGAGTGGCACCCATCCCAAGAGTCCCAAGTACCCTACGGTTCCAAGGGCTTAACGAGGTGTAATAAACCAAGCGTCTTGCCACCGGATCTGTGCCGCCTCTGGCAATCGCTCTGAGACACAGGGCTGCCAACACCTCTCTGGCTCTGAGTCGAAGCGGTACCTCCCCTGCCTCTATGTGCAGTGCTGGCACCGTCGTCGACGGTAGGCAGCCTATCGCCGTCCGTAGGGGGCCATTAAGGGCCACCTGCACCCTCTGCATGGCCCCTTTCGAGGCCAGTAGAAAGGGTAGGTGGAAATCTGCACAAGACCGAATGTACACCCTGTAAAGTGACATTATGACCACCCTCTTTGCCACCGATTTATAGGACGACAGCGACTTGAGGACCCCATACCCAACCCGCATCCAATAGCCAGGACAGCTGCGGGTCCAACCTATACCCCAGGTACCGCACAGTGGTGGCAGCCCTCACAACCGTACCCCCGTGCTAATAAACTAATTCGTAAAAATGATAATGCTTGCTCTTCGCGTTTCTTCAAAATGCGGGTGAATAATTGTTGGCTCACTAGCATTCTTTATTCTTCAATTTATACTTTGCGGTTGGTGTTTGCAGATTGGCGTTGTTCCCTAATTACAATGTTAACAACAATGTGAAACAATAAAACTGATCGCTCAGGGTTGTAACTCTGGAATGGCTCGACCAATTGAAACAAGCTGCTAGAGCGACTACCTTGTCGCATCCGGTCTTCTGTGCAGTTCTGCCACGACCAATGGTGAGGCGCACACCTCTATCACGCATTGCAACAGCTATCTCTATATTATAATCTAAAATCAGTAACCATCAGGACTGCCGGGTAAAAATGTGTTAGCTTTTAAGCTTATTTTAGATTTTAGGCGCATTTGTCAACTTTTACGCCTAATTCTTACGTAGAGCTTTAATTTCGTATGTAGCAGCTAACGGAGATTTGATTTGTATAGTACGCCTATTCATTTTTGCAACACGGTGCGCCTTCGGGCACACAGTTACAGTGTTAAACGTAACGCGCAACGTAGCCTATATAGATCAGTGGTAGTAGGGAATTGACGGGAGAGACGCTGTTGGTGACGTTGCCGTGGTAACGTGATTTTAGGCCTAACTCTAATTTTTTATGTTTTTTTTTAACGGTAGTTTTAATTTACTAAGTTGCAGATAGGCCTAATGGAGAATCTGGTTCGACGGTAAGCCCATTCATTCATGCAACAATGCGACGAGACCATTTTAAACGAAGCTAAAATCCATTTGTTTTTATTGCGTGTTATCTTAGGATCTCAATTCGACGATCAAATGTTATTATTTAATTTAGTTACGTCGAAGAGGTCTATTAGCTATAAGGAAGTAACGATGTTTTAATTTGCCATGTTGTTAACTAACTTTTTACACTAATTCTAACGTTGTAAACCGTGGTGTCTCTGTCTGGTACCGTTGCAGTTGAAGAAGGCGACGGACGGACGGACCGACAAAGTCGTTGCAATAGTCTTTTCAGCCGGTAGGGCTCTACAGAACAAAGATAAATCGACTAGAAGAGAAGACGGTTCACCAGGGGCTTTTGTAGTTATTGTTATTGGTGAATAATCTTGCACCGTAGTGTGACGTAATAAACACCATTTCCGTTTTTTCTGAAGATTTGCACATAAACCAATGACGTCACGTATTTCTGTGCTGTATGGATCCAACATGGCCGCAGTTCTTGGTCTGACCAGGGGGTGGCAACTGTAGTAGAAACAATGCATTACAAACTTTCGCAATCTGCCTTCCATCTAACGCTTGGCCGACGTCTACAACGCAACATGGCGACAGCCAACTTCCGGTTCTCGTCTGAATGAGATCTGACGAGGCGCCTAGTTGTAAATGCGCCCTAACGATGACGACCTGTCTTGGGGTAAACGTGCTCTAACGACGACGAAGCACCTAGTGGTAAATGCACCCTAACGATAGTGACACACCTATGGGTTGTGCCCTAATGATGGCGGCATGTCTAGGGGTAAACGTGCCCTAATGATGGCAGCGCACCTAGGAGTCAATGCACCCTAGCGATTGCGACGTGCCTAGGTGTAAATGCGTTCTTATGATGACGACGTGCTTAGGAGTAAATTCACCCTAAGAATGACGACGTACCTAAGGGGGTAGATGCACCCTAAGGATGGCGAAACGCCTAGGGGTAAACGCACCCTAACGATGACGACGCACCTAGGGTTAAATGCGCCCTAATGATGGCGACGCGCCTAGGGGTAAACGAGCCCTAATGATGGCAATGCACCTAGGAGTAAATGCACCCTAGCGATTGCGATGTGTCTAGGTGTAAATGCGTTCCAATGATGATGATGTGCTTAGGGGTAAATGTACCCTAACGTTGGCGATGCACCAAGGGGTAAACGCACCCTAACGATGGCGCTACAAATAGTGGTAACTGCACCATAACGATAGGGACGTTGCCCACATGTGGCTATTTCACGTTTACAGAATCGTGTCAGGTGCTGGTCAAAATTTTGCTCATATCAAAAAGCCATTACTGAAAACTTATTATTACTGAAAACTGTTATTGAATTGCGAACTTTGAAGGCACAGATTTTAGGTACAGAACCAAGGTGGAAAATTTTAAACTAATTGGATTATGGGTTGAAAAGTTATCGTGGCTACAGACAGACATACAGACAGACGATAGCATTTGGATGAGAAGTTCTTTTTCTCAACTTCGCACCGCGCAACACCGAAAGCTTTGCACGGCCTTTCATAGAGACATTTACCAACACGGTCAGTCACAGCCTTAACCCCACATCCTGGTCATTGGATTCGTGTTTTCCTAAAATGTGTGGGCGTAACGTGCGTAGGCAGTAACGAGCGCACAACAGGATGGACTAACAGCACTAACTCATGGAAATTAACCCCGTCTCCCTAGTGACCAAACGAAGAGGAGGTGATTCATGTCTTCTGGGTTTTAGCTCCACTTTGATGATGATAGCGTAGGCGATTTTGTCTGTCGAGACATGATTACACCGTAGGAAAATGAAGACAATGATTGTTTTATGGCAAAGGTCGTTCACGGAAAGCGACACTTAACGTTGCGTTAATCAAGTTCCCCAGAAACAAAGTTTTGACGGCCTGTTTATTATAGCACAGCCGGCAGACAGTGCTTATTACTAAAGGCGGTAGCCTTTACTGTAAGGTTTGACCTCATGCTCCCATGTAAAAGCCGATATTACGATGCCTTATTTCTCCGCTGTCTTTCAATATTTTCCACTTATATTTAACATAAGTTTTGTTGGACTTGGTGAACACTTGTCCGAACTTTTATTAATTTCCGATTTGTCTCATCGGTGATGTGAACTTGAGCTGGAGTAGTGATTTTCATTTTTGGCTTATTGTTGTTCTTGATGGCACGACATGTTTCTACTACACTCTCTAAAGATCAAACAATTTGTCCTATTAAGCTGGTTCTTAGCTCATTTGACAGGTGTTGCTCTGTAGATGTGTCCTTTTCATAAGGCATTTTTCTAATTGGTTACGTAGTTCAGGGGTTAAGGAGCTCTAAACGACCAGATTGACTGTTTTACATTGTTTTAAACATTGTTATTACAATGCCAACCAGTAAACGCCAGCTGCAAGACGAAGACTGAAGATAAAGGGTTTGTTTCCATATTAGCTTGTGCAAACAGCAGTTGATAAAAATATTAACTGAAAAAAACGGCTTCGCCGTTTAGAAACAAGCATTAGGGCTCGTATCATACTCGAATCTGTGAAGGGACACGAACAAATCGGATTAGAGTTCAAACGGACGGAACGAACTATCATGGAAGTCCAATTACAGGGAACAAGGCCTGTTTTTACTCAGTGGTTATGTCAGAAAGTGAACGCAGTTTGTGTTTGAAATGTTTAATGTTTGTGCGCATTTGCGTGTGCCATGTCTATTATTTGATGGCAACACACTAGCGTGTGTTTAGATTCAGCATGTGTCAGTTCGGTGGTTACTGACCCTGCATGGTTTGAGTTCGTCGGGATCGCGAGAGAGACTCGCTTTATTTTGAGAAGGGAGGAGGCCTGCAGCTTGGCCACAGGCTATGTGAATGCGTCTCTGACGGCATTTCTCTGTCGGAGGTCTGGGCTTTGGTCCGACCTCAACACGTTGGCAGTTTCCTGGGCCTTAGATGGTGATGGGAGTGTCCTTCGTGAAACTTCAGGTTCTGAATGCGTTTAATGCTAATTTCGCTACAATGCATGGCGCCAAGGCATCACTCCCCCGGTTGTGCCCACTGAAGATTTGAGCGCTGCCCATCTGCCCTCACGCAGATTGAGCTCAGAGCTGCGCTTAAGGCCTGCCGTCCTGGTTGGTCCGTCAGTTTATTTTTTTTTACTGCTGATTCTGTTCATGGTCATGTTCAGCTTCAAGAAACCGGTTGATGATATTCTGTCACGCTTGGGCAGCTCAAGATATGGGCGCCTAAAATTTCAGACATTTTAAATTAACTTTCCCATTGCAAGTTTGGTATCAAATTATACGTCTATTTGGATGCTAAGTTCAAAAATATGTTCAAAAAATATTGTTTTACTTCCCAGGAAGAACATATATATCCAAAATGGCGGTCAAAATGGTCGCCTTAAGTAGCAGTCAGGTAGAAGATTGGCCGAACCTTGCACTGAGGTATAAGAAAATGTCTTTTTATGGAAGTTAGCCTTCTACATGACCCTAGTCAGACTGTGGATGATGCCACCCTGGCATCTTTGGGGAATTTTTTTTTACTGAAAGTCAAAGATCAAAATCGGTGGCCAAAAGGTAATTTTTTGCTTTAACTTTTTAACCGTTGATCAGATCGAAAAACACAGAATACAATTCTAAAACAAAATTAAATATTCTTCAGGAAAGATCCTATTCAATTTTGATGTAAAGTTCGTCCTTATGGTCCAAATTTGTCATTTTATGCCAAATTGACGGAAAATAGCACATTAAGTTCCTGACTATGCCCCTTTGCTTTTACCTCTCTAATTATCCTAGTTGGACATAGTTAGGCTCTTCTAAAAGGTCCTGATGTATTCTTTCCAGTAATGCTAATCACAATTGTGCATCTTAAACAGGGACCGTCCTACACCCATTGCAAGGTGTTGTTGTAATAACGTAGCGGCAAAGAGAATGGTGATTTTCAATTTCAAAGTGCTCCTATGATCTAATTACCCTGGATGGACATCCTTAGGCTCTTCTGAATGGTGGTATTGTATTCTTTCCAGCAATGCTAATCACAATTGTGCGTCTTAAATAGGGACCATCCTACGCCCGTTGAAAGGTGGTGTAGTGCCGAAAGAGTACGGCGATTTTTGATTTCAGAGTGCTCCAATAACTTTCAATGGGAGTGCCTATTTAAGATACACGTACGCGATTAGAATTGCTAGAATGAATACACCACCACCTTTTAAAAGAGTCTAAGTATGTCCATCTAGGGTAATAAGAGCGCTCACAGGAGCACTTCGAAATCGAAAATATCCTTACTCTTTAGCCGCTACGCATTTATGACAACACCCTTCAATGGGCTTAGGACGGTCGCTATTTATGATACACCATTGTGATTAGCATTGATGGAAAGAATATATCACAACCTTTTAGAAGAGCCTAAGTATGTCCTTCTAGGGTTATGAGATAGCTCATAGGAGCACTTTGAAATAGAAAATCACCATTTCTTTCGCTGCTGCGTCATTACAACAACACCTATCTATAGGCTTACGACGGTCTCTATTTAGGATGCACAATTGTGATTAGCATTGTTGGAAAGAATACATCACAACCTTTCAGAAGAGCCTAAGTATGTCCAACTATAGGGTAATTAGAGAGGTAAAGTAATGGTGCGCAGTCAGGAATGCTAAACACTGTAATACTAAATGTTATATTTTCCGTCAATTTGGCATAAAAATGACAAATTTGAACCATAATGGTTAAGTTAACGTCAAAATTGAATAGGACGTTTCCTGAAGAAAATTCAATTTTGTTATAGACTTGTATTCTGTGTTTTTTCGATCTGATCAACGGTTAAGAAGTTAAAGCAAAGAAATTGTCTTTTGGTCACCGATTTTGACATTTGACTTCAGTAAACAAAATTCCCTAAGATGCCAGGGTGGCATCACCCACATTCTGACTAGGGGTATGTAGAAGGCCAACTTCCAGCAATACGACTTTTGTTATACCTGAGTGCAAGGTTCGGCCAATCTTCTACCCGACTATGTTCTTCCTGGGAGGTCTAACAATATTTCTGAACATATTTTTGAACTTAACATCCGAATAAACATATTATTTGATTAGTATTAAAAAACGACATGAAATAGTTACGACACGATCCCAAATACCGAATTTCGTTGGTTTATGTCAATTCTGGGCGAGACTATAGGAGTTCAAAGTTTGACGTTTAACATGGAAGTTCATGCTGATATCAAACATGCAGTGGGAAAAGCAATTTAAAATATCTAAAATATTGAGGACACGAGATGCCCAAGTGTGAGAAAATGTCATCAACTGGTTTCTTAAAGCTGAACATGTCCATGAACAGATAAGGCAGTAAAAAAAAATTAATACAGAATTTTAGGGTTTGACTCTTGGCTGCTGGGCCAGGTACTCTCCAGGGGATTGACAGGATTACCTATGATGGGTTGAGGAATTTGGATCAGGTAGGTCTTGCCGAACTGCTCGTATTCCGTCAGAGCTTGTACGATAATGCCACTGTGCCGCAATCTTGTTTTTTTTTTTTTTTTGGTGCTTTATACCCCGGTCATGGGCAGGGGAAAGCCGAGAGCGACAGTGTCTAGCTACAGGCCAATTGTGCTTCTTTCCTGTCCAAGGAAAGTGTATGAAAGAATGCTAGTTCGCAGACTAGTCCACCAAGTCGAAAGTGCTGGTGGTCTTTTCAAATCCCAGTACGGCTTTTGGAGGCACAGAGGGACGCAAGATACCATGCTGTATCTTGAATCAGTCATAAAAGAAGCCTGGATCAATGACTGTTACGCTGTCGCCGTCTTGTTGGATATTATGGCAGCGTATGACATGGTTGACATTGCCTGGTTAGGGCACTCTATGGTGTTGCTTGGCGCTCTATGGTGTTTCTTGGTGTGATGGCGCTTCTTGGAGGACGTGTGCTTTTTATAACAAAGTAACATCTCTACGTGTTATTGGTTACGGAGATCGTAATAAACAATAACAATGTAGACACCACAAAATATAAGACAACAATTAACATGTTACTATAATTGGTAAATTCAATTACCTACCTAATTAAACCTAGGGCCCACTGGGCTCCTTTGTCCAACACAATATTGACAAGACACTTGAAAACTATGAAATCATCATGGAAAACACTTTTTAGATATCTACTTTATTATTACTCAACTGGGTTATTATGAGGTATAATATATGGGTTTGTAATCGTAAACTAAGATTATTTACTAAAATCGCTGCAATAGAGTTTATGTATGGACTCTTTGTTTAAAGAGGTGATTTAAATTCCTTACAGAATTCCATCTTGAACAATGGGAGGATCTGACCCAAGGGAAAGAAATGGTGGGAAAAGAAGGGGAACGAGGAGTGGGTTAGGCAAGGAGAATGAGTAAAGAAAAGAGTATGAGTACGATTTGGGTAGAGGGGGAAGATTTCTTGAAAAAGAAACGTGAGGTTAATTATGGAGATGGAACAAAATTGAACGGAAGTTACTGCTGAAGAGGTGGGAGTGGGGGTGGAGGGGGAGGGGTAGCACGTTGATATTAATTAATGACAAAAGAAAGGAAAGAAGTCAATATATTGGGGAGGCCCAATGCATGTAAAACTAGGGAAGTAAAGGAAATTTTGGCTAAAGACCAAAGATTCAGGTGGCTAAGAATGTTGTGCAACAAAGATGCAGCTGGAGGTCTGAAGTGTAATTAAAGTGGATTTTTGTAAGGAAGTAGGTTAAACCTAAAGATGGAAGTTTGGTACAGAATTACCTACAACGAAATTAGACAAAGGTAACGGTTTTTGAGCTAAAATAAGTTTTGGTAAACGTTTCGTTGTAAAGAGTGGTATTTGCACAAATTTATGATGGATGAACATAAAAAGAAAAGATAGTGACAAAGACATTGTCGTAACGCACCACATAAGTCGAACCATTTTACCTTTTCGAAGTGAGGAAAATAAATAAATCTTGGTTTCATCTAGGGTAGCGCAGCTAAATTGTAATTGGCAGCTGGTTTGGTGATCCTCAAACAAGTAGGAGTACTTCGTAATTTAAATGTTAAATTATAAAGTGAAAAGGGAAAATTGAAAGGTTAAAGGAGTTGGCGTCCATAGAAGAGTTACCTTAGAAGAGTTGTCGTCCTAAGACGGGTTACCTTAGAAGGGTTAGAAGAGTTATCGTTCTAAGACGGGTTAGAAGAGCAGTCGTTCTTAGACGGGTTACCTTAGAAAGGTTAGAAGAGTTGTGGTCCTTATATGGGTTACCTTAATAGGGTTAGAGGAGTTGGCGTCTTTATACGGGTTACCTTAGAAGGGTTAGAAGAGTTGTCGTCCTTAGACGGGT
>JAHWFP010039076.1:0-10108 GCA_023313725.1 Lithobius niger | reverse complement strand
AAGAATTTGTAGGTTTTGTCGCGCTCCTAGCCGAAGTCATGACGTCACAAGTTGAGAGGGACAATTTTGCTCTGTAATTTCCATCAGACTGCTGATAAGACTATGGTCAAACAAAATTAATTTAAGAAACTTTCTTACAGATGCCCAATTGTAGAGGGCAATGAGCAATTCCGTATCGAGATCGCTCACTCCAATGGTCACAACCTGGCCTGCATGGACACAGTTCTCAAGAATAATCCAAAGAGGCTGAACATGATGAAGTTCTAGTGGGCCGCTGGGAGGTGATGGAAATGCAACCACTACAGACTCCAAAAATTCAACGTGGAGCTCATCTAGCACTGAAAGAAAAAAATAGTGAAATTATTAGTAAAAAAATGAAAAGCGAAAACGTTTGCTTCTTTGGCAAACTTCAAGCTTGAATCTGTCTGTCTAACGTGACATGTATACACTTGACTGACGTGTATTATTATAATAAATCTCTCCTGAAAACAGTATAAGGTACTGCCAATTGAGAAAAGTAGCATTCGAAAACTCACACGAAACAATGAAACAGTCCATGGAATGTCAAAATCCATCAATATTTCGTGAAAGTATTACCATAAATCGTACATTAAACACCCACGTGAACTAAAGCCACGGCGAAAATCGTGAAACAGTACAGTTAAATGCAACCCTTTAAATCGTTGTTTTTCTGCTGCAAAATTAGCTTAAAACTTCATACATTTAATGAAATCAACTTTTTACCAAACGTGATTCATGAACGGGAATGCCTGTGCATTTTTATCGCCATTTTCCGGAAGCTAATGTGAAGTTAGCGTAATTTTCTGCCCAGGAGAAAATAATCCACGCTCACTTCTGGAATCGCGCTCTCCTAGACAAAAAATGATATCACTTCACACCCAACTTCCCCAAAATACACAAACACGTGCAATCGTCTTCAATCCTGTACTTAACGAAGGTTTGTACGGTTAGAATGTTTTAACTGTGAATTACGTTGCATTTTGGAAGAGTGATGATCTAATAAGCTAAATTTGTGAGTAAATGAGAATAAACGCATGCAGTTTTTGCTATACTGAATTCAGCGATCTCTGTCGGTAAGAGCAGCTTGATGTCCAGATCACTTACATGAATGATCGCATAAATCACCGGTTTTTTCATGAATGAGAAAATACCCTTCATGTCCAGAAGAAAGGTTAGGAAATAGCTTTATTTAACACCCACCCCAGTTTTGTTCCCCAAATCAACTGCGTGGACATCTAATATGTGATTTACAGGTACAGTAATAGAAATTTTAGTTATGCTACGAAAATAAAGGTTTACCTACCCACTCGCATTTTTCTCAAGACCACACGTGCCCGAGAACCAAAATAAATTTTTCTTCATGACCTTATTAAGAAAGAAATTAACTGGTACCTGGGATTTCATTGTACCTTAGAAACTCGCTTCTCTAGTGAACTAGTACTCATGTTCTACTCTACATCATTCGGAAAATACAGTACTCTCTCGATATAATCAACCTCCATGTAAGGACCTTTTCCCTACAAAGAACACTTTTTAACAATTTGGTTGGCTACCTTCTGTTTGTATGCTGAAAAGACTTCTATATAAGGAACCTCTATATAAGGAACAGCTCCATATAAAGAACCCTTTTCCAGTGCTGTAAGGCCTTTTCACATGCTAAAAACCATCCTTATAAGGAACTGATATACAACCCATTGTGTCCACCAAGAAATCAATAAATTTATCAAACGATAAAAAAAAGCACACCTGAGCCACCACCCAGAATTGATATTTTTTCACCGAACAATGCACACCTAAGTTTATGCACACTGTCCTCGCAGTGCAATTGGAAAGCAGATATACTTCGATTTTATTTGTCAGGTTTTTACACTCTATATAAGGAACTTCACAATCACTTCACTCACAGTTCGCTGTAAAGGAACCTTCTATATTAAGAACTCTCTGTATAAAGAATCATTTTTGGGCGCACTAGGATGTTCGTTATAAAGAGAGCCTACTGTACTTTTGTTTCATTCCACATTAAGTGATAACTAAATCTCACCTTTGATTACAGCTTCTTGTAGCCCTTCAGGATCCAGCTGGCACAACAGAATCTTGACTAGGAAAAGAAAAAGGTTATTCAAGCTGTTAAAAATAACAAAAGTTGTTTCTGAAGCGTTTTGTCAAGAAAAAAAAAAACAATGTCGGCAGTATATATTTTACTTTGTTATTTATGCCATTCTTACACGATTAAAAGATTCATGCAGTTTACCATTTAAATGCCGAGTCACATTTTTCTGAAAAAATGTTTGTTCCTTGTTCCTATCTAACTTTTGGAGAAACATTTGCTTCCAAGATTCACGGAACCATCATAGTAATGTACTGTGGAAATGGGCTTCAGCACTATTTGGCAATACTTGCTGCCCAAAATAGTGCCATTCTATTTGTGACACACATCTTGGAAAAACAAACCATCATACTTTGAATGTTCGAAAGATCCCAGAAGAGAGAAGACAACTCGCACGCAAATTCAAAATAAACAAACCCTACCAAATTTGCGAATTTTTGACAGGCTGCTTGACTAAAGATGGTAAAAATAGTCCGCCCGTCTTCTTCGGGCCAACACAAGAAGCTTATTTACAAGATTTACATTATTTAGAATGTCCGACGTGCATTGATCGTTGTGGAAATAGCAGTCGCGTCGTAGTCGTCTGCTATTTCCACAATGATCGATGCACGTCGGACATTGTAAATAAGGTAAATATTGTAAATAAGCATCTAGTGGAGGCCTGAAGAAGGTAGGTGGACTATTTCTACCTTCTTTAGTAAAGCAGCCTGTCAAAAATCCGTAAATTCGGTAGGGTTTGTTTATTTTGAATTTGAGCGCGAGTTTGTCTTCTGGAAGGTGAGGTCTTAAGGTGAGGTGATGTCTTGGTGAGGTCTTAATTTTGCTCTTTTTTTGATTTTTCTGCAGGCTTACAAACCGAAATCTTTCTTTCCTTTGGCACATCGACTGCCTCTCTCCCCAGCCCTTCTAGTTACCTCGTGAATTTATTTGTACCTTGCGTATTTTTTCCCCCTACAAGTTTATAATATGGCGCACAGCCAATAACTTCTGCTGGTTGGCTTTCCTGCACATCACACAATGAATCAATGAATGTGTGGTACATTAAAACAATGAATGTACGGAAACAACTTAGGATACAATTTTTAAAAAGGTGGATCAAATATTTTTTGGAGGGGGGATGTAGAATTAGCAAAAAGTAAAAGCTTCACCATTGTGGAATAAATCTGACCTGAATATTTTACAATATTTTTTTTCTTCCAACACAAAATTATACTGTTTGCTTTGCATTTCAATTAGTTTTTATTTTATGGGAGCTGCTGAATCCATGTGGGCAAAAAATGTAATTTATCTTTCAATAATTAGACTATAACTGTCCATATACACAAATATTTTTTTCTTCCAATTGCCAATAATGAAGTGGAAAATAATTAGGGGTATTAACTAGGTTTTAAGATAAATCTGAAAGATATCTCGACTGTACTGCTTTTTCTGGTAAGCCGAAAATGGTATTAGAATCTTTAGTAACAGAGTTCATATATAACAAATGTTACCATTTTCCATGCCGTATCACGACTTTTTAATGCCAACTCAAAGCAATTTCAAGACTTTTTTTGTAAAATTACTTAATAAATTCCATTTTTTTTGTAGCAACATTCAATTTAATACATCTATTCATGTCTTATTTCGAAAAAAAGAAAACCTATATGATTGAACCAAGTTTTCTTAACGTGTGCATTTTCGGACAGCTCTTTCTGTTAAATTGTGCTACGTTAACTTCAGTTTCTCTGCGTTTTCTTGTTAAATAAGTAATGACATTATGTCTTCACCGTAGGAAGACACTTGCTCAGCTGCCCCTTCAGGCACAACTGCTGGTTTCGCTGCATTGCACCTGTATTTGTCACAAGTCCTATCTAGGAGAAGTATTGTTTTGCTGAGAAAACACACGCTGCTGATAAACTAGGTGTTTTATTTTATTTATTATTAGTTCAACGGTTAAGCAAAAAATCCGGTTTTCAATGCTTCTCAAGCCTTTAACGTTGGCTTCTCAATCTTAAAGCTTTTTAAGGAACTCAAAGCTGTGCCCAAACCCTGTTGTAGAGGTCGCAACCAGCCTGAGACGTGTCGAGTTACAGGTATGCGCCATATTGTTAATCCAAAATAACTCTTCGTTTTTAAATGAGAGCTGTTCAAAGTTAATGTTTTGAGTTTATAAACAATGTCAAAGTAATAATTAAAAAAAATCAACAAACAACCAGTCATTCATAATAGATACATATTTTAGCAATGATCTGGCTCGATAAGTATCAGTTTCAAATGTGAGTTTGGCTACTCGGCACATGTCAATATGGTGTGCCATCTGGCGCCCAGCACATAATTGACCAAACACACTCTCCGAATACCCCTTTTTTTCAACTATTTACTGAATTTTGAGTGATAATAGTGGGTATAAAGATACAAGGAATTATAAACTTTTTTACTTACCTGTAACCTTCAGTTCTTTCCTGGCTTCGCTGCTTACGGGATCGACGAATTTGCTGTTGATGCAATTCACACTTGATAAGCCCTAAAAAGGAGTATTCTTCATATTTCTATTTCCAAGCAACTACAGATCAAATGGGAATGTAAACGTACAAATGTATGCCAAACAATACAAGGCTTTCATTAAAAACTTTTAACACTTCAGAATCTTTGACAGCTGTGTCTTTTATTATCAATATAGGCCTTTCGCTTTCAGCTAGAGCAGAGCTTTTCAATCTTTTTCTGGCTCGAGGAACCCTTCGATATTTTTTGGTCCCAAAGTTGAAGAGCTTTTTTTCAAGCAAAAAGATATTGCCCCCCTATGCATATGTCACTGTGTTTACCCAATAAAACACATCATTGTGTATTACTACAGACTAGTAACTTATCCGTACCTAATCTTGCCTTTAACGGATCTCGAGTTAAATGGCTATCAGCCCCAGCAAACACAAGCCTCATGTTGCTGCATGGGAGCGATGTCAAAGGATGATGACACGCTTTTGCGGGATTTTTTGTGACGATTCACTTTGCTCGCGGCACCCTTTAATCAGATTCGTGGCACACAAGGGTTCCCCGGCACACCGGTTGAAAAGCAGTGAGCTAGAGAATAGCGTAAAAATCCACCATAAACGCAAGCTAATTTAAAAATTGCGGCTACTAGTTTGTATCCACAATCAGTTAAGATTAGATCTCAATTCCTAATTAGAAATTACGGATGTAAAGTTTTTCTGTTCAAGGCCAAAAGTCCGGACCACAAAAGACATGTCATTGATCGGGGGTCGAGAATTTTCCAAATGCCTCGGTAACTGAACCAAAGTTGCCCCAAAAATATTAAATACATACTTTCAAAAAATGTTTTTTGTCATTTTATTTATTTTATAATATTTCTCTACACCCATTAAAAAAGTTGGTGACAAAAAACACTACCAGAGTATTTTTTTGGTCTAATGAAACCGTTTTGCCCCCAAATTTTGCAAAATGTGGCATGCCCCATTGTATCCTGGTTACTCTGTTACGGAATTTTCTCGACCCCAGTCATTGATCACGCCTGGTAAATTAGTCTTCGACTAGACGAAATAACAATGGCTTCTATGTCATTCACATTAATTCATTGTAGATGCAGAATACCTAAATTTTTCTGGTTCTTTGGATTGTACTTAAATACATCAGCTCAGGATACATAATCGATGCTGCAAAAACAAATGCAACAGGCAAGTGTCCGAAAGAAATGCAAGATTGAACCATCACTGCTCCATTAAATTATGCGTACGTCACTAGGCTAGCCTTGTACTACAAGATTCCTGGCACGGTCAGTACTGGCAAATAGCACTGAAAACTAATGCCAGGCAACTGTAAAAGACCTCAAAACTGAGCTCTAGTGCGTCATTTTGATCACGAACCTACTCCTAAAATACTGCAAACAGTGTTTACACTTAGGATTTTTGGGGTAAGGAAAAAATATGAGAAATAATCAATTGCTAATTTCAGTGTGTGCGTGGCCAAACAGAATTTGTGGTAAAATGTATTATTTTACTACTTATCGTGTAATTTGAGTTCTGAAGAGAACAATAGGCCCACTCGGCAGTGCGAGACATGCTATCATTAGTTTATTTTCTGTATTCACATTTCCATTTTACGCGGAAATTCCTGAATATGAAGCAAGTGAACACTAAAGCAGGCAAACGTATCCAACACCGAAGCAAGTTAACGAATCTAATACCAATCTTTACGGGCGCAGCTGGACACCTCTGCCGCAACGCACAAAACTTGCTGTAGAAATGATAAAAGAGGAGACTGCATTGTTTTAAAAGATATAAAAGTGGCAGTAATATGCGTTTTCACTATTTGTTCTGCGTATTATTTACTCTAAAAGAACTTTCACTATGGTGTATTACCGCAAATGGCCATGTTGGTCATGTAGTGCTCAGGGCATTATCCTCACACTCATTGTAATTCAATTGATTAGGGACTTGGAATATTTAGGAAACATTTTTCAACAGACATCAGCTAAACGTAAGGACAGATTATTTGAGTGGGTAAATATTTAGATCGCAATAAATTATTTTCCTCTTAAAATTTTAACAAGGTTCTAACTTAATTCTCTTCGCCTACAACTTACCTGCATTAAGTGGCCGTCCACACTGCCTGCCCATGATGTCACAGTTTCTCCTAATGACTCAACCAACTGCAAGGACATACAAAACAATTTGTAATAAAAAAAGCAATACGCTTGTGAGGTAATTAAAAAGCAATTACATCAATTTTGACATGCATGTCTGACTTTTGGATCACTTACACAATAACTAAACACAAGAATTCTGGTAAGAATGCGTTACGTACGTCCGATATTACAATTTAATTACTACATCACCAAAACAGGACACGGAGGTCGCAGTCACCAAAACAGGACGCGCAGAAATTAATGCCGACAGACGGATCACTTCGATTTCGACTCGAAGCCGATTGAGATAGTTGTATTGACTGTGAGAAGGCTAAGGCCGTCAGACGCTTGAGCTCTTCACAGTCAATACAGCTATCTCAATCGGTTGCGAGTTGAAATCGAAAAGTGACATCTGTCGGCATTAACTTCTGAGCGTTCCAGTAAAACAATGGCGATCTCCGTGTCCTGTTTTGGCGATGCAGCAATTAAATTGTTATATCGGACGTAAGTAACATATTCTTATCGCAATTCTTGTGTTTAGTTATTGTGTAAGTGATCCAAAAGTCAAACATGCATGTCAAAATGGATGTAATTGCCCTTTAATGTAGATGTTGAAAACCCCATAATCAGGGTGACAAGGCTGAAACTTAGGTATACAGATGTAAACCTATTTCGATTGCAGCTTGGACTTAGATGTCAGACTGCCTGAGTGGGAATTGAAAGGCCAATGCTCTACTACATACTGATACGGCCTACAGGATATGCCGTGTCGGTACGACTTATCGGAAGAGCTTCAACATTTGGGTTCAAGTCCCGCTCAGGCAAGCTGACATCTAAGTCCAAGCTGCAATCGAAATAGGTTTGCATCTGTATTTGTTTTACCAATAATCCAACCGTCCGCCTTGTTGAAACTTAGGTTTGAGGAATATCAAATATTTTCATACCGACACGCTCATGTTACGATCCTTTTGCAGGGGTTGAATTATTCGGCTGCAAATTGCACTTCATTCAGGAATACGCATTCCAGAGATGCCTGGTAAATTAGATAAAATGTACTTTCGGGCTTTGTTTTTTTTTTCAGTCTAACCAAGACGTGCTCATTAAAATTTGTTCTCATTTTCTTTTCTTTTACAAGCCGTAAAATAAAAGTAAGCTCACAGCTTCCAGTAGTAGGGTATGACACATCACCTACCATTACAGTAAATTGTGTATTAAAAGCCCAGTTGAGGTTAAAGCCCACCCCCTAAAATGCTGTAAGGTCAAAATCATGAAATAGTGGAGTTAAAGCCCACCCCTCAAATTGTCGTATTTCTACGAAAAATTACCTCAAAGTTATACGATGTGATTAAAGATAGTACTCTTGCTATGTTTAATGGCCTCCTTCTCCATCCCTGTAGTAATAGTGGACTCTTACTTTAGCTCCTAGCACCCACCCGCACAAGGCCTGGGCATCTCTCACCTTAGCCTTCTCCCTTCTTCACAGCAATTAAAAGGATGTAAAAATTGGTCTTTCAGAGATCGTTCAAAAGCTTCGAATTTTATGTAATAGATGTCCAGAAAGGTTAGAAAATTGATAATGCTTGATCTAAAAGCGAACCCCCCTATTTTTGCCAAATTAACTGCATAAGCCCATGGGCATTTAATCCCACGATTTACGGTACTACGTAAGTGCTACTGACAGAAAATGTTGTCAGTAAATGAACTTTGAAATGAAAAAGAAAGGCATTTGGTTAAAGTTCCATTTTAACCCCCTTTAATCTCTTAAACCCGCAAAACTGTTGTAATCATAGGCTACAGAAACTTTTTTTTTAAATTAAATGCTTGTCTCTATCAACGTCATTTTTTTAAAGTTATCGTTTCAAAACTCTTTGACAACATTTTCTGAAGCTTAACAGTTCTTTATTACGTGAACATTTTAAGTTTTCATTTCCCCCCTCTAAACTGGAGATGATTCTGAGATGCGGGGTAGTAAAGGTTGCAGTTGACGAACCTCATCAAAACTGGTCATGTCATGTCGCATCCACGTTGTGAACCCCTTAACAATTTAACAAGTTTTATGGGAGGGAAACTGCATCATTATGATTGTCTAAATGGGTTGATGGAGGGAATTTTTTCGTCAGTACTGTAATTGAACAGTTTTGTTTCACGCTCTTTTTGGTGACGAGGACTGGCGGTGTCTCTTGTACTGAGCGCATTTGTGGTTTAAAACTAGGGAAAAATAAAGAGAGATAAAGGTAGCTTGGTTTTACAAAGTCTTTAAAATTACGCATCACTTGACCCGAACTGCCATTTTAATTTTCTTAGGAACACCCTTTCAGGATCCCCTAAGACGCACTGGGGGTGGAAGGGAAACCTGGTGCCTTTTTAAGAATGGTTTCTATTCATTTATCATTATATGATTTCATGTACAAGAATTTTATCTTATCCGTATAACTACGGTATACGTGTATTTTAACAAAAACATACAGGTCTGAAGCACCTGGTTATGTCTGCGTGCTAACAATTGCAGGATTTGTGAAAATAAGTTTCAATAACAGTTGGTTTTTTGTTTAGTTTGTTGTTTGCTTGAATTACTGTTATTGCTAACTTTTACAATGAACAATTCTGGGAATTCATGGTACATGATTACAACCGACACAAAGAATGATCGGTAGGTTGCATGACTCGACAAATGAGGATTAGTGGAAGCAACGGATCCAGTTACATCGTACTGTTCGGATTCAAATTAAAAAATGATCTATCAAAACACACTGCAAAAATTTAAATAAAAGTTATTTAAGAGTTGTTGTGTAGAGAGAAATGGGGGGGGGGGGAGGGACAGGAACATTTTTCCATACATAATGAAAAAATGTTGACCCTGAAAGAGGCAAGCTAAAATTTTGAATCTTACACTAGAAGTTAGTGACAGCCGTCTCGTGGAAACAGATTTTTTTTTTCCAAATTCTATATGTTCTTTAGAAACTCTAGTATAGAAGTTTCTTTAGAAATTCTATAGAGGTTTCTTTACGAATTCAATGTGTTTCTTTAGAAATTCTACATGTGTTTCTTTAAAGATTCTACATGTGTTCCTTTACAAGGTCTATGTGTTTCTTTACAAGTTCTACAGAGGTTTCTTTAGAAATTCTATAGATTTTACTTTACAAATTCTATAGGCTAGAGGTTTCTTTAGAAATTCTCTATAGGTTTCTATAGAAATTCTATAGAGGTTTCTTTAGACATTCTGTAGAGGGTTCTTTAGAAATTCTGTAGAGGTTTTTTTTAGAAAGTCCACAGATGTTTTTTTAGGAAGTCCACAGAGATTTCTTTAGAAAGTCTACAGAGATTTCTTTAGAAAGTCCACAGAGATTTCTTTAGAAAGTCCA
>JAHWFP010039072.1:0-11850 GCA_023313725.1 Lithobius niger | reverse complement strand
CCACCGAGTAATAGTTCGAAGGTTAAATGAAATATCTGAAAATTGCTTACTGCGCAATTTTCAATTATTTCATTTAGCGTTTGAGTCGGTGGGATTAGCTTGGCGAAAGAGCTTGGCGTTTGATATCACGACTTCCCACGGCCGAAAAGCTTGGCGGAAATCCTTAACAAGTTTTGTTTTGGGGTAGATATCAGATTTTTTTGGTCCAAATTGATGAAATCCATTTTTTTTTCTTAGTAATTATGAGATGGAAACGCCAATCTAGTTTTCTGGTCCATTTCTTTTCTTCTCTTTTTTTTTTTTTGGTTTCGTTAGATTTTGAGAACAGCAATCACCTTTCTTCATTTGATTAGCATTTTTATTAGTATTGCAGTATTTCCTGGCAAATGAACGAATTTATTTAATTGTCAGTTTGGCATTGTTG
The DNA here is from genome assembly GCA_023313725.1 of Lithobius niger. Classification (NCBI taxonomy): domain Eukaryota; kingdom Metazoa; phylum Arthropoda; class Chilopoda; order Lithobiomorpha; family Lithobiidae; genus Lithobius; species Lithobius niger. Next base: position 11,426 of record JAHWFP010039072.1, on the reverse strand, counting down.
CAAAAAAACAATGTTTAAAACAATGTAAAACAATCAATTTAGACGTTTGGAGCTCCCTAACACCTGAACCACTTGACCAATTTTAAAGGTCCATATGAAAAGGGCACATCTCCAGATCAATACCTGTAAAATGAGCTAAGAACCAGCTTTATTCACCGGATGGAAGAATTAATTTTCGTGATACAAAAAAGCGTTACCAGTAGTAGTTAGTAGTTAGTAATTAGGCAAATATCAACGTTATTCAGGTCATTTTTTCAACAAGAAAACGTTAAGCTATGTGTCTAACAGTGATTTTTATGTTGTCAGGCTACCAAAGTCTCCCGATTAAACAAGTTTCAGCCTTTTCTGTCGCATAGTTATTTATCTTCAGATGGCTTAAAACAGCTAAACTACTTGCTGTAAAGACACAACGTGTCTAGTGGTCGCCGTGCTCATATATACATATTATCTGGATGTTATCGTTTTATCTTGGCGGGCGACACACTAGCGTGTGTCTTGAATTCTGTGATATTGGATTTTAAATATCCATAAAGCAACTCTCAACAGCCTTCCTACCCGTGAACTGCCACTCACAACAACCGTGAAGCTTCCACGGAAAAAAATCTGTCAACAATCGATGACGTCACGTATTGTTGAGGTATTGTTGCGGTATTGTTGCTGATTGTTGCGGGAGCTGGGTTTTCGTTAACTTGGGATATTTAGGACCCTTCTCGTTTCTTAAAAATACGCCTAAACTAGGAAATGATTAATTTGCTTTCTTCCGACACCTTATTTACATTTTTAGCCTTCCTATTTCCAGCGGAAGGCTCGCTTCGCTCGCTCATTCCGCGTCGTCTCGCTGCGCTTGAGGAGCTTTCATGGTCCAATTCTTATGCTGCTGACAGACATTCCAGATGTAAAACGATCAAGAAAATGATCAGAGTGGGAGTACGCGTTTTTCGTTAGGCATTAGTTCATAAACAAACGATAGCCTTAAATCGCTCCAACAGTCTGGCCACCGAGAGCTCAAAGCTGATGCCGAGGACCGGCTAATGGCTTAACGTAAACACTACTGGTCGATTCTTTCTGTTTTAAATGTTACAAATTCACACGTAGAAATATTGTCTAGACAGTTTCTGTTGTCAATATATTCTCTTTACGTAAAATTTAGTATTTATCAATTAAACGTTTTCGTACCTTTGTGTAGTGTAATTTAATTTAACTGCTAAACGGGTATTCAGCCAAGATAGAGATTTTTAAAGCAACTCCAATAGTTGCCGCCTGTTTGCTGCACTTACTTCTTTCTTGTGCGAGGGCTACTCAGATTGCCAGCCGTATACAAACGACAACACTGTTGGACCACAAGCCGCCGACGTGGCTCAACAATTATGGACCATCCTCTCAGCAGGAAAGTTTGACATTGCGAAGCTAACAATCAACTGCGAAAAATTGGTTTCAACAATGGTCCGAAAGGGGTTTTTCGGTTTTTTCGAGGGCAAAACTTTTATCTAGAACCACGAAAATGCGCCTAAACGAAATCCGGATTAATTTCCTTTTTTCTGATACCTTTCACACATTTTTAGACATCCTATTTCCAGAGGAGAAACGGTATATATATAAACATATAAACCGACCGCAAGTTTTTAACGGTTTAGACTTTAGATAATAATGATGATAAAAGCTCTTTTAGACAGGCTCGGACTAGCCATATTGCCATTGTTCCGTGGCAAGTCGCCCTTTAGTTTTCACCCTTTTGGCACCCTTTGAATACTTTTTTTTACTCCCACTGAAGACGAATAAATACCCTATTTCGGATGGTTTTTTTCTGATAATGACCATTCCTTTCATATCAGGCACAAATCCTCGTCACTGAGGCTTTTCCTCCCTAACTTGTGTTTTCAACCTCTTCCCGTGCCCTGTTTCATTCAAGAAAAAAAACGGCTCGTCAAAACTATGAAAATAAACCAAAAAACAGGGGGCGTCCTTTAAATGTAAAATGTGTTTGGAAGAATGGACTCCAAAGCAAGAAATGACAGTAGAAAATTGAAATAAATGAAGGTTTCTGAGAATTTTTCTGTGGCTTCATATAATCAGAAGTATGTTTCTGGTAAAACACCTGACACCCTTACGGGTCATTCTCCCATATAGCACAGGCGCCCTCCGCCGTCGCATTGTTGCATGAATGAATAGGCTTACCGTCGAACTAAATTCTCCATTAAGCCTATCTGCTACTTACGAAATTAAAACTGCATTTTTAAAAATTAGGCCTAAAAATGAAAATCAGGCCTAAAATCATGTTACCACGCCAACGTCAAGTTGTATATGAGTCGGTATTGGCTTCATCAACAGCGTCTCTCTCGTCACTTCCCTACTACCACTGATCTATATAGGCTACGTTACACGTTACGTTGTAACACTAAAGGCATCTCCAGACAGAAGAAAATTTCGTGCGAAGCAATGCGCGACTACGTGCCTACAAAGTCAATATTGCTGCAATCGTATGGTTGGTGTTGCGTAAAGAATCAATATTGACGTCTTTTTTACATCCTACTACGACTCCGTGCAGCCGCGAGCAGCCAGTCTGGTTAGAGCTTTACTGTGTGCCCGAAGGCGTACCGTCAGGGCCGAAGCGACCGGGGGGGGGGGGGGGATGGGGGACGGGCCCCCCCCCCCCCCCAACTATCCAAGAAACACATACAGTTGGCAATTTCGAGTTGTCGAGTTGGCAAATTCTGATAAATTTTTCCTGCAAATTCCCGTTTCCACGAGTACTGGTTAATTATTATCATCATTCGGTCAGTTTGACAGTAAAGTTTAAAATACATTTTTTTCCCACCAGTTTTCGTAACACTTATGTGTAGCATGGGAGTAACTGAAACGCTGCCCCTGATCATTTCTGGTTGCTTCCCTGCAGCTCTCCTCATATCCACGTGGGAAAAAAGAAGCTCCGCGAAAATTTGCGTAGTTGACGAAATTTACTTGGCCGTTTTTTTTTTATGTCACCACCGTGACTTAAAAAGTTTCATAGATAATGCAGAAAATAAAAACAAAAAATGCACATAACCCACCGAGTTTGAAGTCGTTAACAATTAACTTCGCGAAAATCGTACACGGTTGGCAAAACTAAAAATTGAGTTGGCTATTTTACTTCTTATAGTTCTTCTGTTAGACGGTGCCGCTCAGAAGGGGTTTCAGCGTGGTGCAACTCCCAACTGGTATGTTAGGAGGGTAGAAAATTACTACCCCCCTAAAATATTAATTTACCCCCAGTATTAATATACCAAAACGCAACATCACTGCCAGGATTTAAAACGTTTCTTAGGTAATGCAGAAACATCAACAAACGCAGCATAAAACAAAACTTAGAAGGACTTCTGCCAAGTTATCGCCGTCTGAAGTTGTGATATCGAATAGATTCTCAAAAATTAATGCAGAATTGCCTATTTGATTTACTAGTTCGTCTGCAAGCCCATCAGTGCTTTGGTTTCAGTTAAAACAGAAAGATAACTAAAGCCGTACTTCATGAAAACTGATGGGACAGTTGGCAAAATCAGAAACCCAGTTGGAAAAATTGAATCAGCTGTTTGATTTTCTTTTGTCCTTTTTCTGTTAACCTATCGCCACTAAATTAGAATTTGTATTAATGCAGAAACAACAACATTTTTCAAATCAAACTTGTTAAAAATTTAAAACAATTTCGAACTGCGAAGGTCCAAAATTTCACGATAAGAGTTCATAAGCTATTAAAGGACAAAAGCGACCCAAAGGCCACGAAATGAGGGCAAAATTTTCCCTAAGAGACCGGTAATTATTTATCGCCGGGGACGCCGGAGGAAAGGGGAAGTCATGAAGTTTTGGACCCTCTCAAGGGGGGTCATAAATTGTTCAGATCCCGTCAAAAGGGGGGTGGTAAAAAACACACTGACCAACAGGAAGAAAATATCATTTTTGGACCTCAAAAATGGCACTTTCAGCAGTTAAAATTTCCGAAACGGGCTCAGCTTCTGGGGGGCAAGCTAGAGTAAATTTTTCCAGGTATTTTTTCGCCGGTGGCTAACTTTTCCTAAGGTTTTTTTCTCTTGGCTTTTTTTTCCCCAACCCTTTTTGGGGTGCTATGTAGACGACCGTAGTTTTCAGCACGCGCTACCTAGCGCTCACTGTTAGGAATAAATACGTAAAAAAAAAAGTGGAGGATATTCAAAGAGCCTGAGGCTCAAGCTTGCTCTGACGCAAGCGTACGCACGAACACGCAGAAGCAAAAATATAAATAAAAAATTAAATAAATAAATCTTTTGTGGATTTTATTTGCTCTTCCCTCATTATTCGGAAGTTTTATGACGCCACCTGACAGCGTGATAGATCATCCCCAATTGTGACACACTTTTATATGTGCTGTCGTTAAAAGATGACAACGAACCTTCTGTGGCTGAAGAATCGGACGAAAAACAATTTTTTTCCTGAGTGACTGGGTTGGTAAAGAGAAAAAGTTTCGAATCGGCAGTTCGAGACGAGACAAGAAGAAGCAAATACTGCATTTGCAATGTCTCCACGCCAGGGCCGGAGCTAAGAATATACATATATATATACATAGATATATACATAGATATATATACACAGGGTGTCCCAAAAGTCCGAGAACACCCTCACAACTTTTTAAGGGATTGAAAGAAAATAGTGAAACTCTGGCAATGTTCACTTAGTTAAAGGATCTACCTTTTCGTACAACCGGCAATATGCCAGCCCCCTCCCCCCGTGGTAATTTTCAATGGCATGGGGGGGGGAGGGGGCAAAGGAATACCTTATTTGAAAGGTCTTCATTAGGCGAGTAAATTGCCGCAACGCTAGCTTCGATACGATGAGCCCTTCAAAAATGGCAGCCCGTCAAACATTAGGAATTTTCTCTACATCTAGACACACGCTAGTGTATCGCCGCCAAGTAATAGTAGATCGTCCAATTGTAGACATCCGATTGTTAAAAAATGATTGTTGATGAAATAAAGGCGTCCGCACTTAGTAGGCTGTGTCTTTTAACTGAAACCAACTTATACGTGATTTCAGCATACTGGTGTAAATTCCCCACGCGGTAGAAACCTTTTGCAAATCGTTTGAATCAGGTGTCTTGGGTCCAGTAACTAAGAAAACCTCAACACGAAAATGTGGAAAGTGTTCTTTATGGAGAAAAAGTGCCCTCAATAACGTTGAGTTTTACTAATAACTATATAAAGTAACGAGCTAATTACCAGGCTCCCATGTTAATTCTCATAGAGTATAAAGACACCTCTACAGCTTATTAGGGAAAGTTGCCAGATCTAAATTTCGGCAAACAGGTAAAGCGTCATATGGGGAAGTGCCTTTTTCTAAAATGGGGGTTGCACCTAGAAGCACGTGGCCCTGAAGTGGCTCGTATAAGTGCAAAATTATTGTTGTAACCATTGTTTGTATTGTCATCCAACAGTATATTATAACAGGCTTAAGTGTTACACGCTTATCGTTTCAGTACTTAATTGTCAGAATGCACTGTTTTTGCAAATAGTGGTTCACTAAGAGACAGAATATCTTTATCTTTTGTTGCAAAGGTTTGGCCGTTTTTTTTTACGGTACACGAAGCCCCACAAATATAAAAGGGATAGTTTTGCTGGAAAGAAGATTAGGAAACAAAATGCGCATCGTCAACACAGTGGGAACGTGTTCTTTATGGAGAAAAAGTGTCCTTAATAACGTGATGTGGACATTTTATTTTATGTAGACTTACTGTTCTTTCAGTCCAGTGTAAGTGGAGAGTAATTTTAAACAGCTGGTGAGTTGATTAGTTTTAGTAATCTTCGTCTGCCACCAGAATATTAGAACTGTATGAACATTTACCATTCCGTGAGTTTGTAGTATGTGTTCATGATTGAATGATTAACGTTAACCTCGGGAGGGCCAAGTGAAGGGGGATGCGCTGATTGAGTGAGCAAAGCGAACGAAAATCACCGTTTGTTAGCTAGTGCGCTCAAAATTCGGGTTGAATACACTTAAGCATGTGAAACATGGGCATACAATAAGCCAACCCGTGTCCATTTGGCTGGTGTAACGGCAAATTGGGCAATGGCAAACGTAATAATTATGAATTAAAAAATTTATAGACACTAGACAAAAAAGGTAGCGGTGACTATTAGGCAGTGGACTTCTTTGTATTCACAGGCCTATGAAAGTTGTGATATCCACTCAAAACCAAAACTGGTACAAGAGCATCCACCATGTTTCCAAAATGGGGCGGCCTTTCAAAGTAGTAATATCATTCAACCAGGGAAAGGCCGCCAAAGTTAATCCTATTAGCCAAGTTAATCATACGGAATAATACTTTGTACGTTAAATGAAAACTTGAAGATTGCTAACGCTAGTAGCAATCTTCTAGTTTTCATTTAACTTTCGATCTATTAGTAAGTGCGACTTTTTGAAACTTGGAGGCTGCTCTTATACCAGTTGTGATTTTGGGTGGATCCCTATGTCTTACTCATGCTAAAGTCGTCGTAAAGGGACGTAGGTGGCAGCAAAATACTTCGTCCAATTTAGTTCGATCACACCTACAACGTCTTTTGAGGTTTGAAACCCAGAGTGTAAGCCTTAGTGCCCCCCCCCCCCCGTGTTCCGGAGTGGGGGAGGGGAAAGGGGGGCCCTGAGGCTTACACTCTGGGCTGGCGTAATGCCGGTTGTACGAAAAGGTATATCCTGTAACCAAACTTACATTGCCAAAGTATCACTATTTCCTGTCAACCCCTTAAAACGTTGTGAGGGTGTTCTTGGGCTTTTGGGACACCCTGTATATATATATATACTTTTTTTTTTTTTTTAGTGGGCAGCTAAATATTTGTCTAACAACGTCAGTTAGGAACTCGTTCCATATCCCCGACCACACTGTTGGAAAAAATGTATTCAATGCCCCTTAACTTGTTAAACTACAACTTTAAGCGGGTGACCCCTGGTTCTATCATCAACTCTGAATGAGAAATAGCGACTGGAATCCGAGTTGCAATCACAGATCATGGAGCAGAGAATACGTTAATGCCAAGTGACATACCAACCTACGTTTTTCAAGAGAATCATCATTTGAAATGTTCAAGGGCTCATTATAGCTTTTAATTTTAAGACCAGGTAGCGGATACTCCGTAAATTGACGCTGCACCGATTCCACATTGTCAATATCCTTAACAAGGTGCGGAGACGAAACTGGACTTGCATATTCCAGAATTGGTCTAACGAATACACAAAAGGCCCAAACTAATGTTTTACGGTCTTTTTAGAGACAATTGTACGCCGATTCAATGCTGCCCTTTGTCTGCCAACCTTAACCATCTCAACAACCTCAACAATCTTGGTCAACAGTGATTATAAAACCACAGTCGTAATTCGATTTGGCGTTAATCCGGTAGGCTGTCGGCAAACAAATTAGGCTCTTCTAATCCACCATTCACGACTGGCCGCAGGTGGCGCTTCGTTTCCAGACTTGAGGGTTCTGAGATGTCATGGCCGCCGACCGCCCAAGCAGCCACGTTTGTTGACTTTCTTAATAGTAGTAAACAAACGCATCAACCGCCGCCGACGTCGGCCGTTTGCAGGCTTTACGAAGGTCGAACGGTGAAGTCGCGCCGCGATCAACAGCAGCAACAAAAGATGGGGGGGGGGGGGGGGGGTAGGACAGTTTGGGGTCGCTGCATTGTCGAAGAATTTTCGTAAACACCTCCTCAATCAAACGCGAGCATTGGGTTAAAGGGGGAAAAACCTACTTTTAAAAACTCCAATTTATTAAGTGATTGTTTACTCTCTGGATGGTTCCCTCTCTGGAGCAATGGCGCGGCTTGGGCGGCTACGAGAAAGGGGTCATTCTAGGGTTCAACAGTAAATCTGAGTCAGTGCTTCCACTTCTCACTTACAGAATTTCCTCGAGTAAAGACTAAATTTCCCTTTTGTTTCCCTGTGCAAAAAAAAAATTACCTTTTTTTTTACCTCTTTTACTTAATTTCCTTTGATAACACTATACATTTGTAACATTTACTAATTAAAAAAAAAAATTACGGGTACCTGGATGACATAGGAACGATACTCCCTGCTGACCCAAATTGAAAATGAAATTCAAACGACAAGTGATTTTATTAGAATTAGGCCTACTCCTCCTGCCGTTCCTACTACAAGTGAAGAATACGGATGGACCTGCAACTGCAAACTAATAATAGACGTTGTCGGCGAAAAAGCTTGAAGCTTTTAAGGGCCCAAGCGGAAGACACCACCATCAAGGAACGGTTGTCTTTTGCCGGAAGAGGGAGGAAACCGGAGTACCTGGAGGAAGACTCGAACAACGGGCGGGAAACAACCGGAGAAAAACCCGTATATGTATACTTCCCTCCCTCCGCCTGGGTCGAACCCGGGTCTGTAAGAGAAGTCAGAGATGTACAGCTGGGACCGTCTATCGAATCTGACGCCCCAGTGCTTGCAGCTACCCGTGCACCCGTAAAAGTTACTACTGCCCCAATTTTCGTGATTTTAGCCTTAAAGGGACACTCGGCCTGCCTTGTAACATTCCGCGTGCCAAATTACAGCTAGGCTCAGATCGTCATCCGAGCAATTACAGCGCCAAGGTCGGCTGCGGTGGTAGCTGCGTTCCTCGCATAGCTGCTGTCTCGGTTGGCTTTGGGAATAGTACACGAGCCATAATTAAGTCAACGATTGTGTCGTCACAAATCGGGATAATTCACGTATTTTAAAATCACAATTTATAATTTTGTAGGCTATTGTCTTATAATTTTGCTTCGGCGATCTATTGGAATAATTAATTTAAATTTTTACCGCATTAGTCTATTAGATTTTAGATCTCATGGTAATTCTTAGAAAATTAGTAGATGTACCCACACAGATCAAACGTCATGATTATTGTGTACGCGCGCAGTGCATCATATAGTTACGGGTCGTTCTTAAATACAGTTAACAATATTCAACAGAAAATCTCGTAGACGCCACATTTTAAAACGGTTTTTTTTTAGCAAGGGAAAGACTAACGGTAAGTAAATAGACCTTTGGGGCCGTACTTGATATGGTGGATAGAGAAAAATGGCGCTGGGAGGAATGTACCTTTAATAAACCACCAACAGACGAGAAATAAACACTAACCAAATCGTAAATTGGGGTTGGGTAAAGGTATAAAACGTTAACATGCGTTTGTATGGGCCGTAGTGGAAAGGTGAAGGGTGGATGGAGATGTGGATGGTGCGAAGATCGTGAGCCACTAGAGAAAATCACAACTTGCAGATAGAATACAGAATTTCCCCCTTTCTACCCTCCCCCCCCCCTTTTTCCTTCTTTAATAATTTTTTCCCTCTGAAGAACACTTTTGCCCTAAAAATGGAAAAATTCCCTGTAAATGGAAGCACTGATCTGAGTGTCTAATAGCCTATAAAACGAAAAAGGAGACAAAAAAGGAGGGGGGAAAAAAAGTCTGAACACTTTCGTATTTTTGATTCGGGACTTTAAAGAACGCTTGACATCCGTGGGGTATAATAATTTACAAAATTTATCACTTATGGTTCATTTTTCTGCCAACAAGAGCCACCAAAGTTGCAAAAAAAAAAGCAAAAAAAAACTTTGACTGAAAAATGTCTACGTAAAACGAACTGTAATTAACTGCACAAAAAACGACTTCGCAGAATGGAAAAAGAAACCATTCGAGGTTATACTCACAGCTGTGAAGGTACACACTAGAACGCAACGAACTATAATTTGAACTCCAATTCCAGGGAACAAGGACAATTTTTACTAAATCGGTATGTGAACGCAGTTTGTGTTTGAAATGTTTAATGTTTGTGCGTGTGAGTGTGCGCCTAATTTGTGTATTATGTAGGCTTTTCTTAATATTTGTCAGTCTTTATTGTTTTATATTTTAAATCTGTTCTGTGTGAGTGGCTATATGTAAGTGCATTTTGTGTACCTTTATAATTTGTGCAACAGACTCCTAGTTAGGGCAGTTTTTTTTGCCTGTGTTTGTTGTTTGAAGGTTTCTGTTTTAGTTCACGGTTCGTGGGGACGTGTTCACTTTGTACATGTATTTTTAATCTTTCAATTTTGTAGTCGTTTTATAGTTTGTGACATCTGTTTACGTGTTTGTGAGAAAAACAGCAAAAAGCAAAAAAGAAAAAGAAAAACGTGAACTAAAAACATGGTTCTAAAAATTCTCGTACGCAAAAGGAACTCTAATAAGCACTGCCTGCCGGCTTTGCCAATACATGCAACTGTAACTGTTAACCCGCCATATCAGCCACAATTAGGACAGCACAGTTTATTTCAAGAGTTTTTTTTTCTTGCCACGTGTTTTCAAGAACAAATGTACATTTGCATTTCCGTAAAGAGCTCATAACCAGTAATATTTATCCAAACTATAGTACCACATTACGGCCACAGGGACGGTATCATGCGAACAGCCCACAAGGGTAAAAGAACCCATTAAGTTTTCGCCATATTGTATAGTTGCAACTAGCCTACAGTAGTGGTCATCGTGGCTGAGTTGTGAGAGAACTCAGCCTGGTTGCTGGAGGTTTGCGGATCTGGTCGAACCCCTGGAAATGGGATCTTGGCAAAGTCCCCGCCAGGAATGCCGGCTAGGGTAGTGTGAGAGGCTTCCATGCTCCTTCAGCGGCTATGGGAACTATTCTGGCCAATTCTGGACAATCTTTCGGCCCCTACGATGATCGGAGGTTTCCCAGATCGAATCCACGAGTTGGCACCTCCCTTTACCAGATATTTCTTCTTCTCTAAAAGTCTGGTAATGTTCAAAATGAGCCGATTCAGCCATAACAAGCATTAAGTTGCTTCCGCTGACTTAAGGCTCAAAGAAATTAATTAAAAAAAAAACTGAGCCACAGCGGCGGCGACCTAAGGTTTTCGTCCTAAAGAGCTATGATCTCTGTTCGGACCACAAACAAGGTGGCAGCCATTTTAGCTCTGATATCACTACTTTATACGACGAAAACTTGAAGGGTCTGTTTCCCCTTTATGGGCTTTCGTATGACACGTCCTTGCTACGTCCTCTGTGATTTCGGTTCGGACCATAAACTAGGTGGCAGCCATTTTGGCTCTGATATCACTACTTTATACAGCAAAAACTTGAGGGGTCTGTTTTCCCTTATGGGGTTTTCGTATGACACGTCCTTAACGTCCTCTACGATCTCGGACTGGACCACAACTTGGTGGCAGCCATTTTGGCTCTGACATCACTACTTTATACGGCGAAAACTTGCGGGGGTCTCTTTACCCTTATGGTGTTTTCGTATGGCACGTTCTTGTTACGTTATCTATGATATCGGTTTGGACCACAAACTTGGTGGCAGTCATTTTGGCTCTGATATCACCACTTTATACGGCGAAAACATGAGGGGTCTCTTTCTCCTTATGGGTTTTTCGTATGACAACGTCCTTGCTAC
>JAHWFP010039070.1:17169-35105 GCA_023313725.1 Lithobius niger | reverse complement strand
AATAATAATAATAATAATAATAATAATAATAATAATAATAATAATAATAAACTAAGTTATTATTTTTTTATAACAGCAAATTTTTTTAAAGTAAAGCCGACCTTAATAATATTTACTGCTAAATCGTTTTTTAAGCTTATTTCTGTTTTATTATATTTCCAAGCGTTATAATGAGGAACACAAAGAACTTTGGAAAGTTAATTCAGTACAATTGGTGAAGACGGGCTTTGCAATCCTGCACAGCAGTAAGGTTTGGCATTCACACCACACCTTATTCTATCCGGCGAGAGAATGTCGGTTTATATGCCATTCTAAGACAAACAAATCCAGCGTTTTACTCTTGTAGAATTATCTGTTCGTTTCAGTGGCTCACCCAACAAGTAATCCGTGGGTCAGACACTTTACCGGCACCAGTCAAGGTGGCAAAATATTACCTCATAGCTTACAGACGGTCTAAAGACTGGTGAATTTATTTTATAATCTCACTAAAATGACGTGGCCCGTTCCTTTGTGCACAAGAGGAGGCAGCAGAAGACTTACTATCGCTGCCTCCTCTTCCCCCTCCCCCTCCCCACGACCCACTCGACACTCTTAACATTAAAAAAATTACTAGGGTCCTTATTTTCTTTTCTGGTCTTCACTACCATAAAGACTTTTGAATACAACGTCGCTTACCCAATTATGTCTTCGTCCATCTCCCCTCCCCAAACCCAAACGTTTATGAGAGTGACGCATCAACTACCCCAACCCTTCCACCCTCCTTCTTCTATCTCCCTCCCCTTGCCCCTCAAGTCCTCCCAAAATGGCCGCACTCGCGAATTACTTCTCCCTTTTATCAGAATCCTCCAATTTGGGTTTGAAAACATGACGCAATGTTCACTTGTGGAATTCAGTTTGCATGCGAAGATTTCCCCTCCCCACATTCTCTTAACAGTCTACTATTACTTCGCTCCTTTTTTTTTTGTCTTCACTAACTACGATGTAAACATTTCAATATAACTATGTTGTCCAGTTGTCTACCAGCCATCAGTGCACTGTTCTCCAACCCCCAATCCCCACTCTTCCCAAACGTGAAGCAACACCACCGGTTCTCTTCTGCTGCTTTGTTTATTTTCAAACGACTTGTTTTGGAGAGGAGCGAGGCCAAAGGACGAGCGAAGCTCCGCTATGATCACACTCCAATGTATTCTTAGACCACGCATCACGTGAAAACCACAAGGACTATCCAAAACACACTTCGCATGCAGTAGCATGGGAGTATGGACAAGGTTTATCAAAAAAAAAATCCTGAGTCGGACATAGGGTGGAGAAACCATCAAGGTGACAAAATGGGCCAATAGCCAAGAGCCAAAATCCAACCAACAACGAGACAGCGAGCCGATTCTAATTGTTAAACGCATCTGATGGGAATTGGAGACAAGCTAATACGTGCTATTCTTGCCCTATTGGGTATGCGGACATATGTCACAAAAGTAGGGGGTTATTGGTCCTTCCAAACTCAATCGGACCGCGGACTGCCCCAAGGCAGTTGTTTGAGCCCAGCCTTATTTGCTGTGGCAATTAATGAGGTTCTAATTGAAATACGTACTACTGCCAATATTGTTTGCACACCGACGACGTGGCAATGCGGTTTGAAAGAGACGATCTGGCTGCGGTTGTCCCATTCGTCCGGTAGTACAGCGACTTAGTGACCAAGGCCTGTCTCTTGTGCCCCCTAAAACCGAGCTTGTGGTCTTCTCACAATTTGAAGCTGTACGCAATGTTACAGTGCAAGTTGTTGTCGAGGGCGTTGTTGTCTCGTCCACCCGCTAGGTCAAGTATTTAGGTATAACGCTAGACAGTGGACTAAACTGGGCTCAACGTGTTCAGAACGTAATGGAGAAATTGCAATGTCGTATTCCCATTCTGAAAGCTCTTTCATGGCATCGCTCAGTTCATTGGGGGCGCCTATACTCTCTGTTTATATTGCATTTCTACGAGTGACACTAGATTATCACTTGCCATTCCTTGTCTTGTCCAAGCGCCATTTTCAAGTTTTACAGGTTCAATAAATGAATGTCTCCGAATAATAACCACGCCGGTGCAAGCCTTGTGGGCAGAGACTTGTGACCCCCCCCCCCCCACCCGCATTTAAGAGTTGTTGAACTGTTGATGGTCATGTGTATGCGAAATTAGAGTCGTGGGAATGATGATCCCGCAGTTCGCCTTGTTGCCGTCTGTGGTTGTGCAAACTATAAGCAACGGCTTCAACTGGAGACAGCAGGAAAAGGTATTTCCTTTCTTCTTGTGGTCCCACATTTGTATCTCTGTAGCATCTCGGCTGTATGTCTTCCTTCTCCCTGGTACATTTCTATGGCAGCTGTGTTTGAACCTGCATACACTGTTTGTGACATCTATTGTGATGCGGCCTTTGTAGAGGCCCAGGGTGAAGGAAGAGTTGGTGTGGTTATTCCCGCACTCAAGTTTAGTTTGCAGCGCAGCCTGTTTGCTGTGCATGTAAGTGCTGTGTGTGAAATGGCAGCGATTTCCGTCGCCATTGATATGGCCCAAGATATGTCCTTACCGTCCTTTACGATCCTGACAGAATCTCTGTCATGCATCAACAAGCTGCACATTTCTGCTGCATCATTATCGGCCAGTGATCCGCTAGTTTTCATGGTTCTTTAGAAGCTGTGGACTGTGCTGCAGTCAGCCACAGTAACGCTAGTCTGGGTGAAAGGTCACAGAGGTGTCTACGAAAACGAGCAAGCGGATTCTCTGGCAAAGGATGCTGTTCACTCTGGAGCGGGAAGACTTTCCCTCACACTCTCGGTGAGATCTCGACTTTTTGGTCTACAGAGGTTGACACTATACTTGGAATGCGGAGTGGCGTCAATCGCAAACTGGGCGCCACCTTTTCTCCCAGCACCTGGAATGCGGCTACTCCACTGCCTTGGACGACAGTCCAACTGGAGGCCAGACTTTTAACCCGCCTGCGCACAGCCCACTCTCTCCTTTCTGCCCACAGGCAGAGGATGTGGTGGATTGACAGTGCTATCTTCCAAGCATGCATGGTTGAAGACACGGTAGAGCATGCTCTCCTGTGCTGTACCAGAAGCAACTCTCGTCATACAACGCTAGCGGCGTACTAGGCAAGTTCCAGCTATGATGACTCTGCTGTCGATGGTACCATCTTCTCGAGGTTCTGTTGGGCGGTTGCGTGCAGTGGCATCCTGTCGTCATTGTAATATGAGGCTGTAACTCCCATCGTTCTTCACATTGTCCCAGGAGCACAGTCAGAAGAGTCGGTTTGCTTAAAGCCTTTACAGATTCTATGTATTAGTGTATTAGTGTACTAATGATGTAGGTGTTTTAGTAACAGTGTGTGTAGTTGTACTGGGGCTGGTAGTCAATGTTGGCTAGAGCTCCGTAATAAATCAAATCAAATCAATCAGAAGAGTGACAATCAGAATCCATTATGAGTTGTGCAGTTTGCTCAGTTGTGTAGTTCTGAGCAGTGGTATGATGGTGCATTGTAGACGTTGTGAGCATTATGTGGGCCAATGCTTAATAAAATACAACACAATACAATACAATTATGTGTCAGTGAGAATTCAGCATTGTTTAAGGTTATGGTACATTGTGAAATAGTGATAAGAAGATGTAAGTTAGCGGCTGTAGTAGGGCGTATGGCCTTGGGCCACGGCCCGAATGGAATAAATTCTTCCGGCCTTACTAGCAGTAGGTTGGCTTAAGTTAGTGGCTGTAGCAGGGTGCATGGCTTTGGGCCGTGGCCCGAATAGAATAAAATTTCACCCGGCCTCACTAGCAGACATGACTGTGTCTGTAAGCAACTGAAAGCATATTTTGTAAGACTGGGCCGATCCCGATTCAGAATGCCTCACGTAATGCTTACCGACATTGCAATTTCGGTAGAAATCGGGATCGGTAGATAAAATCCAGACGATTGGTAATAAACCAAATAGAAGATATTTGCACTTCTCGTCGACCGATTTTGACGTTTGAATACACCATTTTGAAGGTTTTTTCACCAACTGTCCAATGGTCCAAACCCCAGCTGCCTATTATATAATTATTGTTTAGGAATTACAAGGCAAATTTTTAAATTTTACTGGGGGATTTGGTATCTGCCAGTTTCGTTTAATGATTGGCTCGGGTAGAAGATCGGTCCAGCCTTAATATTTTGTCAAAGGGAAAGGTGAAGGGATAAAGAAAAACTAAAAGTTAAATGATAAGTGTCCACCATTCATAGAGAGAAAGATGCATCAATAACGTTTTCATGATACTTTCCAGCTGAATAGCTACCTTGACAGCATTTTATCCTCTAACTACGCCGTACCTTTGATACGATGTACTTATTCTTCCGTCCTATCCTCCTCATCTCCAACGCCCATCCAACGAAGCTACGCAGATTCGTCCTCTCTCTACAACGCCACTTTCGCCAACACCTCCCCCCCCCCCCCCCGTTGTAGTGGCTGAATTGGGGTCAAACGGTCAAAATATACTAACTTTTTGCCATTTCGGCCTGTTATCCCAAAACCGTTATTGCTACCGAAAAACTCTTCAGATAAAAGTTGTTTGCAGTGATGTAATCTACAATTTAGGTTCCATACCTTTTTTTCATCTCTTACGGTTTTCGAGAAAAACGGTCATTTTGACCCTATGTCGGTCATATATTTGGCTTATTTAATGCCTATAGGTGTCTCAATTTACCATCCTACGACTTTCAACTCCTGTTGTGCCGTTCCTGATTTAGGTGGCGTAACTCCAATGTGATTTATTCGAAAGGTGGGAATGTCTTTTTTGTATCAAGGATAATCATATGGCTCACTAATACAGACAAGGTGTCTTTGTTTAAGTAAGAATCAAACTAGATTATCTGCCCCACGAAGATTAGAGGGACAATTTTGCTGGAGACAAAAAATAAAAAAAAAAGCAGGAAACAAAATCAGTTCGTGAGCACAGGATCCAAGCAAGAAAAAAAAGTAATTTTGTTAAATATGTAGGGCTTGGTTATGTGGCAAGTTTACTTGTTAATGTAGGCACGTGCTGGTGTGTCGCCGCCAAGCATATGAAATTACACATTAATTGTTAATGTTAATAAAGAAGAAATCACAAGGTAAAGGGTAAACGAACCAAGCAGTCTGCATTAAGACTGGCCTTGTGAGGATACAAGATACACTAGCCTGAGGAACAAAGAAAAGACAACTGCAACTGGGACTCGAACGGGAAGTAAACGGTAAGTCCTAGGTTCGAGTCCCAGTCAGGACAGTTGTCTTTTTTCTTCCTTTCTCAGATTAGTGTATTATGTATCCTCACAAGTCCAGTCTTTAATGCAGACTGTTAATGTTACTGTTAAATTTTACATGTACATGGCTACACACGATTAAGCGTGAAAATTTGTAGACAAAAAATTCCCCCAGAAAAAAAAATGAGAGAGATGAAGATAAGACGGTGTGACCTTTGGTAGGCGTTCACAGTCTTATGAAAGTTGTGATATCCACCCAAAACGAAAAGTGGTATAAGAGAAGCTACCAAGTTTTCCAAAAATGGTCAGCTTTTGAAGGTAGTGACATCAATCAACCAGGGAAAGGCCGCCAAGGATAATACTGTTAGCCAAGTTAATCGCACCGAGTAATACTTTGGACGTTAAAGGAAAACTTGAAGATTCCTACCGCGAGTAGCAATATTCTAGTTGTAATTTAACTTTCGAACTATTAGTCGGTGCTATTAACTTGGCTATAATAGGATTAACCTAGGTGGCCTTTCCCTAGTTGAATGATATCACTGCTTTGAAAGGCCGACCTTTTTTGAAAACTTGGTGGCTTCTCTTATACCAGTTTTGGTTTTGGGTGGACCGAGTAAACACCAGCAGAGACCCCTTGTAGGTAAACTGGGTTATTCGTCACCGAGTAGCTTATTGTTTGTGCGTTGACGGATGCCTCGAAATCTTGAACAGTGATGCGGTGCGATCATAAACGTCTAATTACAAGGCCGAGAGCCAATTGATAAACGTGTATCTAATGTGTAATAATTTTACTTTACGTTTAATTTATATTGAACAGCTCTACATTTAAGAAATAACTAAATACAGATGCAAACCTATTTACGTTGCCTTTTGGACTTATATGTCAGACTGCCTGAGCAGGGAATCGAACCCAGGACCTTTGAAACCAAAGGCCAAGGTCCAAACTGAGCCAAACTGAGGCCGTGTCGGTCTGGCTCAGCGGTAGGACCTTGGCCTTTGGTTTCAAAAGTCCTGGGTTCGATTCCCCGCTCAGGCAGTCTGACATATAAGTCCAAAAGGCAACGTAAATAGGTTTGCATCTGTATTTAGTTATTTCTTGTGAGCCTTTTGCTTTCCCGTACGTAATAAATAAATAATGTAAAATATGACAGACGGTCATGTCAGCATGGGTAGCGTTATGCTTCCCTGGTAATCTGAAGTTGAAGAACAAGTGATGTAAATGCCTGTTGGTTGGGAGACAACCTTCACCGGGTAGAGTGAGAGCTATCCACCAGAAAAAGTTACCAGACTATCGGAGATTTATTTTTCTCACTTCAGCCTGAGACGAAAGTTTTGGATTTCAATAATTTTGTTGTTGTTGAATACTAATTACTAGCTTATTCCACAAAACAAAAAGTAACTAATTAGTTAATTGGTTTGCAGCATGGAAGAAGTCCGTTGTTGCCCCGGCGCCGTACTTCTGTATTTATTTAATTTACAAATTAATGCAAGGTCATATTCATTTTTCTTACTATTGTTGAGAAGAGGGATATCCCCGCTATCCAGGGATGCGAGATCTCGGTTATTGGGTAAAATAAAAGTGAGCAATACCAACTCTTTTTGAGTGAAACGATCCCATAGAAGAAAGAATCCATGGGAAAATGTGGCTTACAGAAGGAACAGAAGCCAAAGAAACCGAAGCTGAGACCAAATTGGCCCAACTTGGAACTAAACTAACGATTGACGTTTCAGGCACACCAATCTAAATTATTATTAGTAACTATTATTACAGATGGCGGTGTATAACCATTAATTAGGTTAGATTATAACTTAATGTCTTAAAAGACTGCTCAGTGGACATTATTTATTAACTAAATACAGACACAAACCTATTACCTGTTACCTTTAATGTCAAAAGAGTGCCCTTTTAAGTCAAAATTTCAACAAAAAAGTTTGGCATCTGTATTTATTAAAAATATTAATCTAGCCCGTTTGGCTTTCCTAACTCGTTACAAAAACCAACTTTTCAAATATTTTCCGCCCTACAACTGTAAATTATGAAAAACTTATTAAAAACAATTGGGTTGTATTCATTTTTTTTTTGTTTTTTATTGAACGTGAGGCGCACCATTACCTATCTGCAAGTGATTTGTTAACGAAGATTTAAAGTTGTTTTAATTAATAACATAATAAAAATATTAAAATGAAAAAATTTTATGTTTCATACGCGTTATAAGAAAAAGTATCGGCATTAACTGACAGTAACATGAAGCCAAATAAAATATTTCACCTTATCGGGGACATGCACAATACAGTAACGCATTAATAGGGTACATTTTTTTTTGACTGCTGAAGACTGAGTTCATGCAATTTTTACAGCTGAAGACTAGTTCATGTATAACTACAAGTAAATGTTTCTTGTTTTCTTTTCAAATTTAGGCTACGCATCTTCAAACTGAGGCCTTTCTTTGCTGTGTTTGCTACGGTGTTTTTTAGGGCGAGTCTTTCGGAAGACATTGAAGAGCCTATTTTCGTTGGTGAAACCCTCGTTTTCGGGGCCAATATCTTCGTTTCTGTGCAAATAAGGCAGTCGAGGCATAATGGGCCTTGACGGATCCTGGTCGTCTGGGTGTGCGGCGTGGTGTCCTGGTATATCTAGACGTCGATGACTGTTGAAGCCATCGCCAACACCTTTTCGAGCCTCGTGTACCCACTCCCGGTTGAAACGTTCCTCGTCTTCCTCTCCTAAATTGATGAATTCGTGGTTTTCTTCGAGTTCCCCAGAGTTGAGGTACTGTGTCTTTTCAACAACGTGGCCCTTATCTTTGAGGTGGTGCCCGATGGACATTTTCATGATGCCGGCTTTCGAGTCAGCGACTGTCTCGTGTATTTCCTTGACACCTCCAGGTGCCCTCATGGTGGACTTGGACGCTTGATAGACAGTTGGCGTATCAGCGTCCCCCACTGAGTAAGTCGCAACGGAAGATGACGTAAATGAGTGGACATTGGCATTTTCTGCCAAGTTTTCCGCAATGCGAGCTACGTTGTCGAACAAGCTGGACATAATTCCCAGCCCGGAGTGACGGAAGTCAAAATAGTCGTCGAGTTCCTCACGTCTTGCACTGTGCTCTTGACGACGTAGTTGCTGTTCTTGTTGATGGGAGAAACGGTCATCTTTGTGACCCATGACTCGTGAAGTATCATCCCGCCCGAAGACACGCTCAAAGACGTTCATGAAATTTCCCATCGTGTTTCCCCTACTTCGCCTATTCTCACGGGGAAACGCAGAATCGTCATCAAAATCACGGAAAACCGACCTGAAGAATGACATTTCAGCTTGTGCAGCTCCAAGAAGAGCACTTCCAAGATTCAACTCGTAGTCTTAAGAATTGTGAAACAACATAATTCTTGAGAAAAAAATAAGTTATAGAGCGAAAGTTTGACTGAGGATGCCTTTGTTCATGGTGACGCCATCTTTAATGTTCTTATGTTTCGACGGTATTTCCTGCATTTACAACCTAAACAAAGATCCTATTTTAACCAAGGCCCGCTGAGATAGTAGCTGCGCGCTACTCCAGGCCCGTTAGCTTGCTTCTGTTTAGTGACAGACACGCCAGGAGTTGTCCAGTACCGTACGGCATGAGGATTAGTATCTGAACAAAATTTATGCTTTAAACTTTAAACATGTAAAGGTAACGATCAAATTGCGAGATCTGGCGCATATTTAGGGTTTTTCACGCATTCACTCAGTCCAGATACAAATTCCTTTGGGTGCTCAATCCGTATAGTACTGGTACTGGACGACTCCTAGCGTGTCTGTCACTAAACAGAAGCAAGCTGATGGGCCTGGAGTAGAGCGCAGCTACTATCTCAGCGGGCCTTGGTAAACAAAGATCCTATTTTAACTAATCCTAACTTACGTGAAGTTGGTGGGCATACGGGGCCCTGTAAAGGACACGCCAAGAATTAAAAATTAGGTTTGTTATCTCGAATAACCAATTCGTTATCTCGACATAACGAATTACCGTTTCTGCGATCGTACGGGAAGTAGTAACGGAAGTAGTAATATAGTTTGTTATCTCGAGATAACGAATTGGTTATGTCGAGATAACAAACCTGAGCCCTGTAGAAGACATACCAAAATAAATTAGGTTTAATTTTTTTTGTGTATGTCCTCTATAGGGCTCCGTACGGGCACGTACCGCCCTCGGACATTAATTGCGGCTACTAACGTAGACACAATCAAGGCTAGCAGAGAATGAAGCGACGCAGTTTCAATCTCAGCTGCTTTGCACATAGTACACGACATCAGTACGAACGAATTTAGCGAAATTAAACCAGGATTTTGGAAATATTTATTTCAATTGTTGTCTTATATTTAAAAAGTAATAATGACTAATGAGCGAATGACTTGTAGGTTTGATATGCTCAGTAGAAATAAATTCAAATTAAAAAATAATAATATTTTTCTGCACTCTACGAAATAGCTGTCGTTGTTATATGCTGCTTTCTTGTTCTGATTCTGATAGTAGACCCCACTGATAATGTCTGAAAGCGCTTACTTCGCGTAGGCTTGAATTGGGCGAGGGATGATCGTGTAACTGGAAAATCTTATAATTGGAAGATTGTATACAGTACAACAATATCACGGAAAATCGTCTAACATGAAATTCCTATAATGGAAAATCGTCTAGCATCCCTGATGCGCTCGCCGCGGCTGTACATACTATAACATCAGAAACTGCAGCCATATTATTGTCCGGTTTGACGATAATCCATTGTCCGATTATCCATTACACGATATTCCATTTAGAAGATTTTCCAGATCTTCTATTTAGGCAGATATTAGACAATTATCCCATTAGGTGATTTTCCGGTTCGAGTTTCGTCCCACACCCCTTACGAAAGCGTGGGTCAAGTTGGAATACAAACAAAGATAGAAGGCTTTGTATTCTTCAAACTGGAATAATTTTCAAACGCGGGAAGAAATAAACATAGGAAAGAACATGAACCGCTACACGGTTGGCAAGTGCCTCCAATGTGTTCATTGTTTATGTGTAACAATTACTATAATTAACTAGTAACCATCTAAGGACGACCCGTCTAAGGTGACTCGTCTAAGGGCGCATTTATGCAACCACTCGCCTCTGCATTCTCGCAGCTAAAAGCTAGAAATTATCTGAAATTCCAACATTGCGGCGTTGTTAGCTATAATATCTCGCAACGAAACGAGTCAACGATTGAGTTTAGATCGATTGGCAAAATTGTTTCGTCAGGAGGAAGTCTTTATCTTACTGTCACGAATTATAAGACTGCAAGCATTTTTTTCAAACGATGTCGGATTTAGCTAATCCAGGAAGTGTTGTTACCACGGCAACAACAACTTTGCCATGGCGATTAAATTCCAGTCGCGACGAAAATGCAGAGGCGAGTCTACGCGTAAACGCGCTCTAAGGACACCATGCGCCCGTCGGACATCCGTTTGCGTGTTCCCGTTAGTAGCGTTCATTACCTGGACTTCAGAAGGGCCGTTCACGAGCTATATCTCAGGCGGCATTGACTATTGGGTTGTTACACTAAATGCAACGTGTCACAGTTATAGCAGAGCTATTTCCGGTCGATTAGTATACCCGAGTGTTATTACCCAAGTTGGTGACGTCATTGCTTCGAAAACCAAAACAGAGCCATTGTGGCCATTGAAACGCCCTTTCTCGAAGCAGACGACACTTGCCTTTTCAAAGCCAGCAAAGCGGTTTGTTTCAACAGCAGTAGTTTTTAACAAAATTAATGAATGATTATAAAATAGCTGATGGCAGAATTTTTACTGAACCGTAGAACACACATTATTAAAACAAAACGATGAAATTATTGTGGCTCAGTTTTGGCTTCGATGGCGTCCTTTTGCGATGCCTGCTCTATGTCTGTTGACACGGTATACCAAACCATTCATATTTTCAGTGGTATTGTCGACTGGAGTTAGGTAGCTTGTTGTTGTCGAACCCACACCGGGTTATCTGCCCCACTGTAGAGCCCAAGAGGGACAATTTAGGTATGCATAATGCACTTTAAAAAACAATTCAAACGTTTGGAGCAGTCTGGCTTACATTGAGTATTCATTCGTTTGTTAGCCCAGCCCTGTCGATTCATCCAATTGGTCCAGCAAATTGAGCAAAACCAACAGCCAATAAGATGCAAGAATAAGTATTGTGGCGCGAATCGAGTCAATGACTTCAAGTATGACGTAGGACGTGTTTAAGTAACAAAAAATGGCTGCTGCCTTGCCGATGCATCTCGCAAATCAAGCACTGTTTCTGGCGCTGTATTGAGAGACCGACCCTACCAAAGCTGCGTTTAATACAAAGCCCTGATGATGATTTTTTTTTAACGGGAAGCAGCACGGAAAAATAAACAAAGACTCCTTCTTTTCGTTTACTTTAAGCTGGATGATAAATAAGTACGATGGGATTAGATATATACCCAAGTTTGTAACGCGGTTTTAAAGTGACACTATCACCGATAGAAAAGAAGACGAATTCTGACAACATCTAGCGCTATGTAGTACCATCTAGCGTTTGCTTGCACCAAGCGAAGGAATGCATAACGGCATTTCTTTTATCGAAACAAACAAGCCACGACATCCTTAATTATTGAGTGAAAATTTGGTTAATCCTCGTGCACCTGCGAGCAAGCTATGAAGGTTAACAATATGACTGTTGCTAGATGGTGCCACGGTATTTTCGTTCGCATTTCAATCGGCGATAGTGCCACTTTAAATTTTATTTTTTGTTGGTATACTGGAGCGAATAGCATACAGCACGAACATTAACTTTATTCACCCCAAAGTAAACCTTAAAAAAAAAAAAAAAAAAAAATTCGACCCTAATTTTTCTCACCTTACCTAACATTACATGCTATAATCCTAAATTACACAACATTTAATGTGGTATTCTCGAAACCCACTTAGCTTAAAGTACATACTTAAGTGCCACATAAATAGTCTGAGAATCCCCTTAGAACTGGCAAGCCCTTAAGGTTGAGTATCTTCCAAGTGTGCTGTGGAATACCCTTAAGTACCAAGTTAGTTGTGCAGTGAAGCTCTGAGGAAAGCCCCAGGATGAGCAAGGTCTCAGAGATCGTCGAGGCGGAATTGGTTCCCGTATAGAAACACGATATCCTTAATAACGTTTCAGGCGTTCTTACAGGATGCTGAAATAATTTTCCTCAATGGCATAGCACTATCACTGGAAAGATACATCCTGCGTAAATTCAAATTCAAATTCTTTATCCCAGAGCCTTGATCTGCAATCGTACGCTCTTTACATTACTAAATAGGTTAAAATAAAACAAAACACAACAGACCAAGTTTCGCAAACTCGCCAGAAGTAACCCAACAGCCATGTGTAGCACAAGCACAGAACCCACAGTTACAATCTAACCCGTGCTCGTACACAATACTCCACTACCGACTGTAGTCTGGCGATGGCAGCTACCCCAGACGCACATTCCAGCAGCAACTGAAAAGTCGGATGCGAAACTGTCCACCTCGATAACACCTGTCGCTGTCCGATAAAGCGTCTGCAGACCAGACGGAAGTGTTGTGCAGTGTCATCTACACTACACACCGGGCATAGCGGAGAATCCTCCCAACCCAATCTATACTGATGCGCATGCAACAATGAATGACCAGTGCGCAATCGACTCAGGAGATGTGCCTTCCAACGCGAGAACCCATTCAGCCCTGACCGCAGGCTGCAGCTCGGCTGGATCGCAAACAGGAACCTCCCAGCTGCCGCCCGTTGCCACTGCTGCTCCCATTCTCGTAGTAGCCACTCACGAACTACCGGGCGCCTGCGTAAAAATTCGATTCCAACAATGCAGCAATAACCAATTGCAGCAAGTTACACTGCTACAGGAAGCATCCAGCTAATTGTAGGCGACTCTGTGGGGTTATCCCAGAAAACCATTTCACGTTGTGTACAGCAAGGGTCGACAGGATCATTGCTGCTTTATGGGAAGAGCACGCTCATATCCCTGTGGGCAACCAGCTCACAACAGTGCAATATAAATTCTATAACGAAGAAAGAGAACCTACACACAGACCACAATTTCCAGATATCGCAAGTGTCGGACACTACACACACATTGATATCCGTGCCGTTGGTGCACTGAATATACGTTACAGGTATTTCGTAACAGGTAGGTGACGTTGCCTGGGAATGTTTACAACGAATATGTACTGCAGATCTCTTTTCACATGTTGAAGCCCGGTATTATGGGTCAGCCCATGATAGTTGTATATTTTCATACAGTAACATCTGTGTGCAGCACAAAGCCAGGCAATTACTAGGGTTGCTACCATACGACAGTGGCTGTCGAATGGTTGCCTGAATCTTGTGCCGTCTTAGGGAGCACTGTAAAACACTGAGTAGAGGTCTCAGCGGTGCAGAAATAGAGGGGTGGCCCTCCTTTTTAACTCAAGTTTATTGTGTGGACTATTTCTGCATCGGCATCGTTGTCATAGAGATAATTTAATGGCAGGATCTCGTCACTGCACAAACCAACCACCTTTTCTGTGATGAGGTAAGGTTCGTTTCCTCATCTGCCATCATCTGTTTTTAGAACTTTTCGTCTACATTTTCCCGTGGTGGTAAGCGCTATTGCAACAATGTTCTCCCAATATTTGTTTAGCTGTCTTTCGTCAGTTCGGTGACACCGAGGGCAGCGTTAAACTCTTCAGCAATAGCAACCCTTTTTCTTAATTGTGGCTGTTCCAATTAGTCCCATGCGTGTGCAACAAGTTCAGCAATGAGGTTGCACTCTTGTTGTGTAAATTAGTAACTTATGTACGTGCTATTCATTAATTTGCCTTTAGAGAGCATGGAAATGTGATCACACTGACCACTTGAAATACAGGCTTTGTCCTTCAATGACGACGGAATTGGTACTTGTATAAGTGATTAGTTGACACTCAGCTCTGGCGTTCTCTGGCGTTCCACGGTAACTTGAGTAAATACTTCATTTGCGAGAAAAGTATATACTTAAGTACGTACTTTCTTAAGTACCACTTCCTGTAAGTTTAAGGGGGTGTTCCAGACTACCAGTGTTATAGTTGCTTATAATCATGGCATTCAACACTGCTGCCATTCTTCGGCTTCGGGGCTATTTGGAAACTATCTGGAGTGAATAGCATACAGCACAACCCTTAACCTTACTCACCCCAAAGTATACCTTACCACAAGAAACGAAATTCAGCCTAAACTTTTCTCACATCTAACACAACACACTATAACCCGTAATTACAAAGAATTTAGTTGCTTACAACCACGCATTTCAGCAGTACTGCCATGCTTCGGCTTCGGGGCTTTGGAAATAGTATCCGTATTTTGCAGATACTAAAATGTAGCAATATAACGCGAAATAAGCATTTGAATTAGCCTAAATCGTGGAATTGTCTCAGGACCCCAATTTCAATGGGCTGTCGTTCTTCCCGCCCATCAGAATTGGCCGTAAATGGTTTTATGCAGTGTACTCAAATGACATACAGTGAGGGTGGCGATCGTTTTCCGGTATGGCATAGGAGATTGGCATTTATGCGGGTCCATATAATATCAAAAGAGCATGAACCACACATGAACCATGGTCGTTGATGTTGCTTTTGATAATAGGTGGACACTCAAGAAGCCATCCACCTAAGCCATACCAGCACAACAATCCAGGCACCATGGGTACGTTTATTTAACGTTAAATTATTGTTGAAATATATTGAAGAATCGCATTTCGACCAAAATTTCACTTTCATCGTTGTGTATATAGTTCAAACTAGTGGAATAAAGGGCGAATTCATCTTAAATATTTACCTATATTTTTTGGGAAGATTACATTTTCAACCTTAATTTTACTGGAAAAGAGGAATTGTGGACCGATAATTTAACGTCTACTAAATGTACCGGTTAGGTTGTTACTTGTTATTCACCTACGTCTTCTACAAAGTGGCCGGCTGTGCCTCTTTTTTTAATGGCGATTAATGCGTCGCGTGACATGAAAAACTGTCTAGAACTTGGTTTAAAAACACTAAGAACTCCTTGAGAGCTCCCGTTCGTCATAAACTCACAAAATTTTATTATTTTACCAATATGTCATAAATTTGGTATAAATTTATCGTATTTTATAATAAAATAAAAAAAAAATCCAGATAAACTGCTACAAAGAATTCACACTGCAAGTACGAACTTCATCAAAAAGACTTTTTTAAGAAATTAAGAATGGGTTAATTGTCACAATAAGCAACCTTAAAAACGACTTCAGGAAAAAGGAAGCCTGCAGAAACACAAAGCCAAAGTTAATGGAGACTTGCAAACTTCGGTTAAATTTCAGCTTCAACATCGTCAGTGAAGGTTGCTTAAGAACTAACAATTCAGGGAAACTTAATATTGTGGGAGATGAAGATGAAAAAGAATGACGTCAGGAGTATTTACTAGTAGCACACTTAATAATAAGCGTTGGGATGAATAGGGGTTTCGATATAACAGGTTCTTCTGGACGTATCTCCAAAGACAGACATATTATGCCAGTTCGGAGCTGCATTGAAAAAAAAACAAAAAAGCAATAAATGATTGAAGAAACTATTTTTGCGTGTGCTTTAGTATTGCGTGACGAGAGGGTTAAAAACGAAAAGAAGATGTCGATTTGTCATAAACCCTGTCATGAAAACAGAGCAGTGTTATCATAATTTTTTTAATAAAATTGGCGATTTCAGAGGGGCCCTGCTCTTTAAATACACTCTTGATAAAAATTGACACAAAAGCAACTTGTAACCAGTTTAGCTAAACATTCCAATCGTAACTATCCCGTGAGTCAGGGGTCCCAGAACTTTTCAAACTGAGGGCCATAATAGCACAGTTGCTTATCTTTCGCGGGCCGCATATTTCCTCATCTGGTCCTATGGGTTTCAGTGGTGCCCATCTCTACTCCCCCTCCCCCCCCCCCCGGTATAGTGGGGAGAGACCTTGTCTTACTACAAAACACTGGTTATGTTGTATTTTTATAAATTAAGATAGCAATGTTTTACCACCCCCTCCCCACAATTATTTCTCACTAAACAATTATTTATTATTATCAATAATATATATTCTTAATTAACAATTACCAATTAATTATTTGTAACAATTTTTTCTCAATAAATCTCCATCCCCCTTGGCACCTCTGTTGGAAACTGGGCTTACTTCTCACTTGACAATTTATCGATGATGAGATTAAAAAGTGGAAACTCCAATGCATATTGCTCATCAGCCACTCCTGAACGAAGTCGAGAGTTTCGAAAAAGTAACCTTCGCTTCACTCAAGGAAAAGGAAAATATACCTTCAAAAGGATAAACTACTGAAAACTCTTATTTAGTAAATATAAAGCACGGACCGGATAAAAGTGCTCCGCGGGCCGCATCGGGAGACTCCTGCCGTAAGTGATCACACCATGGAAGAAAGAATCCATGGGAAAAACTACAGAAAGTATACAATAGCCAAAGAAACCAAAGTTCTGAAACAACACAGACCTAATCTCGACACAAACTATAAATATCTCAGTCTCACCCCAATCAAAATGATTATTGTTAGCTATTATTACAAACGTCTGAATCAGAGATGGAATTGACCCATGGGTTGGCTAGGTGGGCCAGTTGGTCACATTTTTATCGTGGGTCAAGTGGGTCATGGGTCCAGACCGTTCACCCACCAACCGACAACGGTAATCTTATGGTAATCAGTAGTCTTACGAGTACTTCCTTATTCTTTCAAAAATAGTTTCCCCCAGAAGGCTAAAAACCCAAAGTAAAGGCACTGGGTGGGAGGGGAGGGGGGGGGGGGGGGGGGAAAAAGTTTTTTTTTTATTTTTTTTTATTTTTAATAAAACAATAGCTTTAATTAGAAGGTCCCCAAAGATCCTAGAAAAAGATAATCATAAAGACAATCTGGGGGGAAAAAAGGTCTACAAAAGCCTACGTAAAAAAAAAATTGGTAAAAAGTTATTATCAACCCTTTTTTTTAAACGAATTCCTGATAACACATAAGTGATGGACAATCTTTAATGATGGCTGGAGTGTGTGTGTTGGGGGGAGGGGGGAAGACCATTTATGTATTTGTATGTATCACAACATTTTTTTTAACATTAGTAAGTGCTTCTTAAAAAAAATTGTACTGTTTGAAATAACATTGCATGCATTTGCATAGTGTATTATTTTTTCATAGCTTGGGACGGACGGTGGGTCATAATTTGTTCTTTATCGGGTGGGTCACGTGGATCGTTAAGTTAGGGCTCGAGTGGGCCAGGTTGGGTCATGGGTCGGAATGACCAACTTCCGTATCTGATCTGACTACGACTTTTTGGAGCGAAGCGAGGACGAAGGCCGAGCGGATCTCCGTTTATGAATTCACTCGAATGCGATCTTTGTAATCGTATCACGCAATAACCACTGCATCAATTTAAACCAGATTTTGCACTTATAGCGGTACACCGAGGTGGTAAGTAACATTTTTTTCTGAATCGGACGTGTCGTTGAGGAATGGAGGACACGGCCACGGCACCCCGGGATCAGTCGTCTATTAACTTAGCAGGCTAGAGTCGCACAAAATTCTCGTTTTAACATTTTTTTTACGTGCAATTCATTTTGAGGCATGAAAAAAAAAACCGAATAAAACAAAAGTGGGTTGTACTCCA
>JAHWFP010039070.1:2867-17069 GCA_023313725.1 Lithobius niger | reverse complement strand
TATTTATTTATTTATTTTTATTAAACGTGTGGCACACCATTAAAAATTAATTTCTTGAGGAAGATTTCAAGTTGGTCAGCTATTTAGCATCTGTAGGCAAGTTTTTATAACAACACGCAGACATGTTACAGTGCCAGAATTGGTGCTGTAAGGAAAAAACGGCATTTTAACTAACGGTAACATAAATCAAATAAACACTAGTTTACTTAATCGTAAACGTAGTTACAATAACGCGTTATCATTTTTTGATGATAATGGAGGACTGAGTGACGTAATGGTAATGAGTTCAGTAAAGCTTTTTTTTCTTTTCAAATTTAGGTTATGCTTCTTCCAACCGAGGCTTTTCCTTGATGAATTTGCTTCGGTAGTTTTTAGGATGAGTTTTTCAGAGAAGCTGAAGAGAACCTATTTTCGTTATGGAAAAGTCCAGTTTTCGTTGTCCAGAAGGCCGTTTCTACGTGACTGGGGTAGTCGAGTCCTAAAGGAAGCGAATAGGTTTGCATCCATTTATTTAATAAATAAATGGGACTCGAGTTCCTGGAGGTTATCCTGGTATTCCTAGTTTAAGCTTTTTTTTTCTTTTTTTTATCAAATTTAGGTTAAGAATCTTCCAACCGAGGCTTTTCCTTGATGAATTTGCTTCGGCAGTTTTTAGGATGAGTTTTTCAGAGGAGCTGAAGAGAGCCTATTTTCGTTATGGAAGGTCCAGTGAGTCGTTGTCCAGATCGTCGTTTCTACGTGACTGGGGTAGTCGAATCCGAAAGGAAGCGAATAAGTTTGCATCCATTTATTTAATAAATAAATGGGACTCGAGTCAACCGAGGCTTGACGAATTTTCTTCGGCACTTTTTAGGATGAGTTTTTCAGAGAAGCTGAAGAGCCTATTTTCGTTATGGAAAGCCTAGTTTTTGATGTCCAGATCGCCGCCGTTTCTATGTGACTGGGGTGGTCAAGTCCGAAAGAAAGCGAACATAAGTCTGCATCTATTTATTTAATACATAAATGGGACTCGAGAGATCTTAGTCGAGGGTATCCTGGTATTCCTAGAAGTGTAAGATTGTTAACGCCACCCCGATTGTCTTTTAGAACTTTGCACTACACTCACAGTTGACCGCAGTTGAAACTATCCTCATCTTCCTCTCCTAAATTGATGAATTCTTGGTTCTCCTCCAGTTCCCCAAAATTGAAGTACCGTGCTCTTTTGTATTTTCAAAAACATGGCCCTTATCTTTGAGATAGGTGCCGGCTTCTAGGTCCTGCGATTATCTCGCGTATTCCCTTGACAGCCCCAGGTATCCCCTTGGTGAACTTGGGACGCTTTGTAGCTGTCTGGCGAATTGTGGACGTTGGTATATTCTCCCATCTCCTTGACAACGCAAGGAACGTTGTAAAAACAAGTGGGCATTAGCCCTAGCCCTCAATATGTACGTGGATATGTAATTTGATGTCAAAGTCGACGTCGTAAGGGAATTCGTCGATGTTGTTGATGACGGTGTCGTCGTCGTCGTCGACATCGTTAGGGAATAGTACACTGAGTGGGACACGAAGCGGTTCCTCTTGTTGTTGTCCACGGAGGAAAAACGATGCATTAACACCGACTCGTGAAAGCTCACTGTCATCCCGCTGAAAGATACGCTCAACCTCACTCATGAAATTACCCATTCTGTCTTCTGTACGTCGCGCATTCTCACGGAGAAAAGGTCAGCAAAATCGCGAAAAACTGACCTGAAGAATGAATGACATTCTAGTTTTCGCAGTTCGAAGAGCACTTCAAAGTCCACCGCATAGTCCTAAGAATTGTGAAACACCATAATTCCTAACGGAACACCAGTTGCATAATTAAAACTCGCACCAAGGATTACTTCGTTCATCGTGATGCCATCTTTGATGTTCGCAGGCATTAGCAACAATTAAAAGGTGAACAAAGATAATTATCTCAGTCTAACTAATCCCAACCTATACGAAGTTAGTAAGCAACTATCGTTTGCTAGCGTGCGCACAACAATCGCAGTATACGACTGAATTGTTGAGAATTAAAAACGAAGCGTTTGGAAACGTTAATTTCCATTGTTATCTATTTTTTAATCTAGACACACGCTAGTACGTCGTCGCCAAGTTCGCATGTGAGCATACCATTCTAAGGGCGGATTTGCACAACGACAATTTTCTCGCTCACTAGCCTTTACTTGGGTAATACTAAATCTGCTGGCTGCTTCTTGCCTTTACCAGAACATGCGGCTTTCGAGATGTCTACACGTTGCATCCATGGCAATGACGCGGACGCAGATCTTCTCTTCATGCCTCGTGACACGACGTACGATGCATGCAACGTGGTAGCGTCGATTTAGGACAAAAAACTAACAATTTTTACTGCAGTACAAGACGACGGACTTAGTTCTGAATGCCGGCATTCGATGGTTTGTCTTCGATTCGATAACCCAAAATGGACGCCATGTTGGATTTTGAATTCTAGCTGCGAGTACCTTTTTTGTCTTCTGTACAGCCATACCGAGAAGACTATTGCAACGATTTTGTCCGTCCGTCGCTTTTTTTCAATTTTGCAACGGTACCAGATAGTGACGACAACGGTTTACAACGTTAGATTCATTTTCAGAAATTAGTTAAATAACATGGCAAATTAAAACATCGTTGCCTCCTTAAAGATAATAGACTCCTTCGACGTAACTAAATTAAATAATAACATTCGATCGTCGAATTGAAATTGTAAGGATGCACGCAACCGTAAAAACAAAAACATTTTAGCTTCGTTTAAAATAGTCTCGTCGCATTGTCGCATTGTTGCCTATCTGCTATTTACGGAATTAAAACTGCAGTTAAAAAAATTAGACTTAAAAAATTAAAATTAGGCCTAAAATCACGTTACCACAGCAACGTCAAGTTGCCACGAGTCGCTGCTGGCTTCATCAGCAGTGTCTCTCCCATCACTTCCCTATTACCACTGATCTATATAGGCCACGTTGCGCGTTACATTGTAACACTGTAACTGTGCACCGTGTTGCAAAAATGAATAGGCTTACTATATAATCCAAATCTCCGTTAGCTGTTGCTTACGAAATTAAAGCTGCAGGTAAAAATTTGGCATAAAGGCTGACAATTACGCCTAAAATGTAAAATAAGCTAAAAAGCTAACATATTTTTAACCAGCAATTCTAATGGTTACTGCTTTTAGATTATATAATAACTGTTGCAATGCGTGATAGAGGTGTGCGCCTCACCATTACTATTGGCGGAACTGTACAGAACACCGATTGTGACTAGGTTGTCGATGTAGCCGCTTGTTATTCTACCGTCGTCTGATCCCTGGTAGAAGCGGTTTTGTGATCGAGAATAGCAAATTTTGCAAAAAGCGTGAAAAGACAACAATGTTGTAGCAAGGTTTAAAATAACTGTTGTAGTTTGTTTTTTATGCGTGTTATTTATAATACACTAGCTAGCACAATAACTAGCCCGTCATGAAAAAGGCTAATTCTAGGAGTACAACTGCCCCATAATAGTGAAATGTGTAATTTAAATAATTCCGGTTCTTGAAGATTGGTAATTGCGGTAAGGTTGCTTCGCTCACTCAATCCATGTATCTTGTGATTCATTTCACCATCCTTCATTCATTTCTGTTACCCAGGAGCAGACGGAGTCTTTCACGTCCTGTGGCCTGGTTTGATTTTTTTCGCACTAAATCCGACTGCGCATTTTTGGTGTCTTTGTAAGCTCTGTAACCCGGGAGCAGAAATGTTTTTTTTCGTTTTCCATTCAAGCCTGATTACGTGACTTCATGAAACCAAGTACAATGCCAGATGAAGAAGACATTTCTGCACAGCCTATATGAAGGCGGGCAAATGTAGGAGTATAGCTGCCCCATAACACTGAAATGTGTAATTTAAATAATGCAGGTTCTTGAAGAGGGGTAATTGCACTAAGGTTGCTTCGCTCACTCAATCCATGTATCCTGTGATTCATTTCACCATTCTTCATTCATTTCCGTTACCCGGGAGCAGACGGTGTCTTTCATGTCCTGTGGTCTTTTTTTTGCACTGAATTCGACTGCGCAGTTTTTGTGTCTTTGAAAGCCCTGTAACCCGGGACCAGACATATTTTTTTCGTCTTTTTCACTCAAGCCCGATTACGTGACTTCATTAAACCAAGTACAATGCATGTTTGTAAAGACATTGTTGTTTGTAGCATTATTGTTACACCATTGCTTCTGCATTGTTTCCTCCCATAAATTCTTTTTTCTTTTTCTGCCAGAAAAGATATTGTTGTTTTTATCATTGTTAAAGCCGCATTGTTTAAGGCATATTTAGGCCAGCGCTGGCAAAAGAGTGGCAACTACCGTTTTATGGGTTAAGATTTAATTTGTTATCTGTTACCGCATTCGTTTAGTAGAAACGGGAAACTAATCGTAAATAAATGACGGTTGACAAGCAAACAGCGTTCGGCGAGCGTGAAGTCCGCATCACGACAACTGCTAGCACCGTTTCTTTTTGTCTGAAAGACCCATCTTGTGACTTCAGGCATTTGGGCGTAAATAATAATGCGACGAAGCTTCAAAAAAGTAACTGGGTAGAGTCCCAAATGTTACCTGATGAAAACAAATGCTTGTTTGAAGAGTTGGGAATGGTCTAAATCTTAGATAACTGTTACTCAAAACCGCTGAATTCGTTAAATTCTGTTGGCTAGTCTTTTTCACTCCACGTTAATCTCCAAAGGACTTTTGCCAACCTCTGCAGGCTACGAGTTACTGCATATAATTTAACGTACAACTGCAACGAGACCTGACACAGTCCCTTTTGCTGGTTTTAGGTGTCGAGGTCGTGTTGATGCTGGGTGAAGGGGGGGGGGAGGGGGGTAGTGTCTCTTAATTTGCAACACTGAGCAACAAAACATAGGCGTCAACTGTTTTTCATCCATTGCATCTATAATACTCATTAAAATAAAATAAAATAGTGAAGTGGCTGCTTTTATCGGCATAATTTACAGAATAAGATCGTTGAATTCAAGACTACTACTTTCAACAGTAATAGTAATGTGTATTTATAGGGGCCTTGTCCCTTGGCTATGCCTAAACAATACATCTAACTTTTTTGTTGTTTCAGAGCTTACAGGTCCACAAATCCAATCGCTCAAAGTAATAAACTGTACCTAACCTACTTAACACCTAAGCCTTACAAACAGCACAACCTTTACCACCTGCTCACCCTATTGAACCTCAACTGACATACACTCCATAAAGGAACCAAGGGGAGCACGGGGAACGAGGGAGGAGGAACGAGCAAGAAATGTTACACTAGACGCTTGATTACAGAAGCCAATCGTCCTACGCAGAGAACGAACACCAGCCGTAGAATGCGGAGTGACATCAAGGGCTGTGACTAGACGATATATCCCATTAATATGCACAAACCGCCACTGCGCCACCCAGCGAGGGCACTCGAAGAGGAAGTGACGCACAGACTCCTCGCCACCACCACATGCACAAACCGGCGAACGCACCCACCCTAGTCGGAACAGGTGAGCCCGAAGCGGGACATGCCCGGTGCGTAACCTTGGAGATCACACCTGCCTCTTTACGGGAGAGGATGTTGAGGGCTCTGGTACAGACAACAGAGGGGTGTAACTCAAACAAACTGTGGCCTACCAACCCTGAAGACCACTCAGCTGCCCACTCTCTCACAAAAATCCCCCTTAAAGCAGGTGCAGATGTCTTGGGGCCAGAACGAAAGTAACCCCGTTAGAACTCTCAGTGTAACCCCGTCTGGCAAGGCCATCGGCCAGTTCATTCCCAAAGCACCCAGCGTGGCCCGTGACCCAACTGATCGAAGCCTGCCAACCACACTGGCCAAGAGTGAAAAGCCTCCACCCGATTTCGAAAGCTATTGGGTAACACCACTGTAAAGATTCGAAACACTGGCGTAGGAACCCCACACCCGCTAGCGAATCAGACAAGATACAAAACTCAGGCAGGCACAGATCGGACCCTATGTCCAGAGCCACGGACATGGCGACCAGCTCACCAACAAAAGCAGACGGGAGATGGGTAAGTGAGTAGTGGTACTAAAGCGCAGGCTAGGAATACCCTCCCCCGTGGTCAACTTTGTTGAAAGACGCGTCACAGTAGATCAGATAACACGCCTGCCCCCCGGTGCACCAGGGCACCCTTATCTGTTAGAGTTGCGGCAGCAGATGGGCACCAGAGCCAAGGGGCCGGTGGGCTGACCAACACAGGAGTCGAGAAACCAACAAGTCCCTCATGCCGGAGGAGGGAGGCCCCAATGCCTGGAGTGCCAAGCAAGTCACGGCCACCTTGTAATAAAGCTACATAGTCCGAGAGAATACAGGCCAAAGGGTCAGACTGACTTCTGGCTAGCGCTAGTTGGCATATCCTAGTCAGAAGCTCCCTTGCACGGAGATGAGCTGGGGATTCCCCTATCTTGATGTGCAAGGCGAGAACAGGCGTAGAGGGCAGACACCCCGAAACAACACGAAGACCAACGTTCAGAATTACCTGAATGTTCCGAATGGCCTGACTAGAGCTGACCAACACAGGCATGTGATAATCAGCACAAGAACACAAGTACACCCTATAAAAGGACACCAAAGTACCACGCTTAGCAATAGACCTATTCCCGGCCAGCTACTTCAAGACGTTTGACCAAGCAGGGATTTGTTCTTTAACCGCTGTCACATTATGCGTCCACTGGAGCTGAGGGCCCAGCCAAAAGCCAAGGTAACGGATCTTAGTCTTTGACTTGACATGAACACCGTCGACCACAAGTGACCCTTCCCAGGCTTGCCCACGTCTGAAGATCATTAGCTCCATTTTGGCACTTCATAACTGAAGGCCCCTCACAGCCAGAGCCCAAGACCCTCTACCGATAGCAAGTTCCAAGATGGTAAGAACTGCCTCGAGATCAGTCCCAGCCAGTCAGACAGCAACATTATCTGAAAAAGGTGTCCGGGCAGCTTGGGTTCGATGATTCAGTGAGTGAAGTGAACAAAAATCAGCATTTGTTAGCCAGTACGCACAAAAATCTGATTGGACATGCTTCTATTTTGGGGTAGATTTCGATTAGTTGGTGGGTTTCCATCTAACACCATCCGTGCGTGGCACGGGCTTCCTCGATTTGTACTGTACAATTAAAGAATAAATCACAAGGTAAAGGGTAAACGAAGCAAACAGTCTGCATGAAAGACTGGCCTTGTGAGGATAAAAGATACACTAATCTGAGAAAGACAGAAAAGACAAGTGTTGGAGGCCAAGAAGCAATGTTGCTTTTCCCTCCTTGTGTATGTTTGTGAACTCTAGGTCATTACTGAGAAAGACTGAACAGCTACTTAGCTCGGCTGGAGCCTGTAGCCAGTATCCGTCTCGGTAGCCCAGTGGTTAGAGCGCCCGTCCTAGTCAGCGGGCAGTCCTGGTTTCGAGTCCCAATCGGGGTAATTGTCTTTTCTTTCTTTCTCAGATTAGTGTACCTTGTTTCCTCACAAGGCCAGTTATGCAGACTGTTTGCTTCGTTTACTGTATAATTATTCCACATGCAATAAACCTAAAGAAACTGTATGCCCTTTTTTATACTATCGACTCTTACACTACTAAATTCGTCTCACAATTTAATTTTCAGTATTTCATGGAGGTCCCATACCTGGTTTGATTTGCACCTCTAAGATTGACTTGTGCATCAAATTTCCTTCTTTTCCCCGACCAACAAGAATTTGTTGGTCAAGCATCATGGCGGGTGCACGGGGGTGCACTAGGGGGAAAGGGGCGGACTTTGGGTCATAGGATTCCATGATTCCAAATTTACAATGGTGAGTGTTAGAAATCAATTCCAAAAACCGTAATTTCTTCCGTAAGTGGCCAATTTACGGCAAATTCTATAGCTCAGCAATTTTAAGCTATGTACCAAATTTCATTCCAATCCGACTTTACGTTAGGGCCTCCACCCATACTACAAAAGTGCAACCAACCAATATTTTGCAATTTGGTGTCCGTTATAGGCTACGCTACCCTTTCTACGCTCTGCCAGCAACCAAGAACGGTAGAAAGGAGGGCCCATGCGGCTCGCCTGAGTCTTCACGATAATATATTAGCGCATGTTACTTTACTTTACTTTACTTTATTTATACTTGCTCCACAGTGCCGTCTGGCTGTGTGGAAAAGACAAAAATAAGTATATACAGGATAAATACAATTCAAACATATTGTACAAAAGGGTAAAAAAAAAAAAAAGTTTGAGGGAAAAATAACGTTAGTATTAACAAGAAAAATAATTTACTATACCCTATGTCACTTTCGTAATCAACATGCAATACAATAATATGGTGAAGACCACCAGTATAACAGTATATATAGCTTTGGGAAAATCGTTAAAATATATATTTAAATTTACAGCAAACAGTAAACAGCAAACAGTATGTTCTCTCTCTCTCTTTCTGGGTGGCGACCTCATGCGGTCAAGTGTGCAACGACTGGTTGTAACTATTTTCTGGGCTATCCCACGTTGAAAATACGATGTATAAGTGTTTAATGCACGGTGGTGACGTCACGCTAATACATCCCCATGCTAAAAATGTAGTCGTTGTATACGGTTAATGCGAAAACCCACACACGTCACAGTGGGTTAATTTTGATAACCCACACTTTTTCGATAATCTAACACTTTTTACGCGGGTCTACACAACCCCTGCTCCACCATGTGACATATGACCGACTTTGTCAAATTACCATACACAACACAAATGCAACCAGCACAAACAGGCACATTTACAACCTGCGACATTTTTCTTTCTAGCCTAACACGGAAAAAAAAAACTCGCGTACTATGCTAGACCCCCACCCACGGAGGAATGGCCCAACCCAGCAATCTTTCGTTCCGACGGTACGAAAACTAGGCTACTGACACTTCCTAAAAACACCTAAAAACCTACAAGACTTAAACGAATTGCTCATTTTATATACGCATCTTATTTAAACTATTAAAGTAGAAAAAAAATACAGTTTTACCTTAAACACAAACATCGGTATTACGCAGCATCTTTCCCCTTCGGTCGGCCTTTATACACAGGAAGCTTCCAACCCCGTTTCTAAACCGGAACTTCCTTTCAGGAATTTACATAAGTCGCATGTAAAAAATCTTAAATTCTTGAAACAAGTCTTTAAAAAAAACTCTAATAACACGATAAATTAGCTCGACGTCACACCTTAGCATTAAAACACATATCCGTGAGATGTAGGCGATTTACCGGGGGTATTCGCTCATCTGCTCGAAACGGCAAGTCCAATCAGCGATTTCCCTCCACGCCCTCGATTGGACTAGCCGTTTCTGGCAGACGAGCGAATATTCCCGGTAAATCGGCTACACCTCACGAATATCTATAACTTAACCTGATAAATAAGTGCGAAAAATATCACTCGTGCTACGATTAGTCAAGGCATGTGGCAAGTCTGCGTGCAAGAGCGCTAAGCGCGGAAAGGGATGACTTCTTAAAGCCAAGACCGACTGGGGTAGAAATGACGTGTCTCGCCACCTGGCTCAACGCCAGCTGACACACCTGCCGGAAAGTTGACGCCTTTTAGAATTGCATGGTGAAATAAGCTTCAGGCGATATTAAACCAATTGGTCTGGGACCAGGAAATGAAACTCACAGCTTCTCTCCCAGACGACCTTCCGTCCAGGGATGGCATGCGATGTGAAGGGATAGTTGCAGCATGGACACTCCTACATCCTACGGACATGTATGCATTCATAAGCTTCTGATGAAACCAGTGAAAAAGGTCATGCCCAATACACCTTCGCAGACGACAATCATCAACGAAATATTTGTGTATTAGACTTTACGGCACTGGACTCTGAAGTATGAATCAAAGAGAATGTGGTGCTTTACAAGCAAGCGATACACTACGTAGCATTCCGTTAATTGGAACTAATCCATAAACGTCTATCATGTGGGTTGATGTGGACATGATTCGGAATGAACGTCTGAAGCCTCGCAAGGAAATATTTTCTTTACTACCACACTCGACAGATATCTTCTTTCCTTCGTGGGTAGACACATACTACCTCGAACGTCCACCAGAATTTGAAAACATTCACCTTTTTAATTTTGTGAGTAGGTTTGGTATAGTGGCCAACAAAATTTCAAGCAGAGGAGAGATTTACGAGTAAAAAAATTCCAAGTACCTAAAAGCACGACCGAAATGTTATCAGTTAAATCATTACAAATATAATGAACCAAGAACCACAAACGTACTTTTATGCTTTATTAATTCGACGTGTCACACGTCGAATTAATGAGGTTGTGGCCAAAAAACGGGGTAGCCGATTTACGTCAGCGACATCTCCTAAAAAACCAGATACATTTGTTCAATTCTGATCCGACGAAATTCAAGTATGCGGGTGGGTGACTTGCAGTGCGCCAGTACACAAGGTATTATGCTGTAGTTAATTTAGTTAGGGCGGTTTTAGTTCGCTAACCTCTAAAAAGGTCTCGGAGTGAAAAACCGTCGTCAGATAGTACACGATCAGTGGCGGACGTCAGCGCTTCCTCAGCGTAAAGGTGTGCGCTCAACGCAGATCATACGAAAAATTGCGGCGTGTAACTGCACATTTCGGTAAGTCAGCTCTTCAACATTGCGGTCGGTTAGAGGCTATCGTGTACGTCGAGATGGCTCCTTTCTTATGGCGCAGAACAACACAAAGTGAGTCATCCCTTACCTTTGCGGTGATCTGGATGGTACACCGAATTTCTATGATTGACTCTGGATGGTACAATGAATGCGATGCTCGTATAAGACTTTTGCTGTTAATTACTGTGCCATCCTCGCTGCTTTTCGGGCGCGATATATTACAGTATTTTATTACGCGTATTTGTGGTGTTGTTTCCTATTGAACGAGTGAGCAAAGTTAATGATGTCCTGGTTTCACAGTGGCGGACTGGCCAGAGGGAGAAACGGGCGCGATATTCCTAATGGCCTTTGACTTTCAGGTTTTTTTTAAAAATCCGTAACAGGAAAACTCACGTAAGTTTTATTGGTTCGACATTAGTTTTAACCACAGATTTAAAATTACAAATAATAATGATAAAGATAATTATAAAACGCTAGTAAAACAAGTACTTTATAATAATAATATTTTCCACGCAATGCGTAGATGGAAGACGGAAGGGTGGTGAGCCACTAACACCGCTCCATGTGGTTACAACGAACAAACTAATTCATTAAGGGACGTTTCAAAAAGTCATCCAATGGTTCCTCACGCAACCTCCGACGAAAAGATGCAACAGAGACAGCACCAACAGTTTCATCCCCCAGAGCATTCCAAATCTTGACCACGCGCACAGAAAAGAAATGTTTTCGACAATCTAGTCTTGCGCTAGGGATTGATAATTTCCAGTGGTGACCGCGTGTACGACTGATACACGGGAAAAGATCAAAAACGGGAGATGGACGCCAGTTTGCTGGTGCAAAATTTGGTAAGTGAGAACGAGATCAAACTTAATCCTACGCAGTTCCTACAATTCCAGGCCAAGGATGCTTAAGCGGTCCTTATATGGGACATCACGAAGGCCTGGAAGTCTCTTTGTGAAGCGCCTCTGCACAGCCTCGATTCGATCAATATCACCAACAAGATGTGGCGACCACACTGGGGTAGCGTATTCCAGAAGTGGGCGAACTTTGTATTGAGTAGCCTAACAAAAATTGGCCACATGAAATTGCAGTGTTATATTCAATGTGGACTTAGTCACAATTTTCGTGTGAATATTTTAACTTTTGTTAATACACCAAAAAAGTGTAAATAAATTTAAAGTAGTCAACCTCACGTACCCTCAGCGCAATATGATTTCTCCTACTCCCCCCACCCCCACCAAATTACTTGCTGAATTTATGAAATATGGTGTTCGAAGATTTAAAAAAATGTAAAAGTCTGATGAACAAGAACAACGGGTAGGGGGAACTGTAAAACAACGAAGCTTTCAGTTTGTTTTTTTGTAAGAAAACCAATATCAGCGTCCGATGAAAACTTATCTGGTCAGTGATTGCATCGTCGCACACAAGATTCTGGCTGATTTGCCGTATCGTAGTAGCAAACGTTACGAGATAATTTTTTTTAATATTCTTCAGTACACCATGCATTTAGATTTTTTAGTAGTGTCCTGTTGGTATGTCTGCCGTTCCAACTTCATACGTTAATTACAGATATTTTTTATTCTACCATACGACACGTCGAATTACTAATGCAGTGTTAGTGCATCTTGTTGCTGTTATTCCAACCAAGGCACAACACTAATGAACTCAAAGAAAACTACACTGCATGTTCACTACATGTACTGAAGCCTTTATAGTGCCTTTACACTTAAACTTCCAACAGTTTTCAACGTTAAACGCTAGTTTTGAAGCAGAAAATTGTATTGATGCATTTATCTGCATAGCCACGGTTGAATATGTGCGAGCTAGGAAGGTCCTAGGTAACAATACCAAGAAATATATAGTGGTAGCTCTCTTGAAGGCAAAAAAAAAAATAATGAAATAAAGTTTAAAAAAATTGGTGAATGAAAGATATCAAAAGGCTGCATATTTTTATTTACATTTTTTTAATCAACATTTTTCAAAAGCGGCCAAAAATCAGGCCTAAATAGTTTTAAAAATTAATAATCATTCTACGAACTTTCGTATCCTTACGCCTTACATGTATTAATGTAGTGTAAGACAGTTTTAAAAAAACGTTACAACCAATAGTTAACAAGAGTTGACAATATAAAACTATTATTGCACGTGGATATTTTTTACCGAACTGGAAAAAAGAATTCAATCATGACTTCGAGTCAAGTGAGATGCAAACGGTCTTGTGACACTAACCATTATTATTATAAATATTTTTTTCCCCCAGAAGTTTAGAGCACATGGACATTTCATTCTTTTAACGTGACAGCATCAAAACTATAGTAAAAATTAAAATAGCCC
Organism: Lithobius niger; assembly: GCA_023313725.1. Lineage (NCBI taxonomy): Eukaryota > Metazoa > Arthropoda > Chilopoda > Lithobiomorpha > Lithobiidae > Lithobius > Lithobius niger. Next base: position 4,093 of record JAHWFP010039070.1, on the reverse strand, counting down.
CAAATGGAGCTAAGAACTTTATGAGAACATTCTTGGTAGGCTCTTGATATCCTTGTCTTGTATCTATTGGTCTAAACATCCGATTCTTAGCACTTCGGATGGCTTCAGCTGCTCCAGACCAGGCATGGGGACCTTTCAGGCGATACTGGTACGGATAACACGGTCCGAAAAGACACAAATAGAACAAAAAATGATCTTTCCATAGGACTTGCCATAGATTCGGCCTAACACCAATCAAATGTCCGATCTGGTCGCAATAGTCAATGTAGTCCACTTGAACGGTGTGCCTCGGGCTGCGGTAATATCGTTTCTCCAATTTTTGTTTGTACTTTTCAATATCATTCGCCATGACTGACAAAGGTGGCAGAGTACACTTCCCCTAAAACAATAACGCACAATTTATTCCGAATGTATACGGTAAAAACTATGGCTTAAGACTTAAGTTGCAGCAAGGGTGGGAGAAGAACAATAAAGTTAATAGCTAGGGAGAGTTTCTCCCACACACATTATAGGAATATGTCAGCGTTTGAGGTAATGGGTGATCCCACATATAATTAAGTAGCTATTAGGTATAGGTGTCATTTCATGTGCCACTCGTCTTTTATTTGCGAATACATTTCTGAATAATTTTCTTGAATAATGAATAATGTTGGATTGATAATGTATTGATTTATTCATGATGTCTGATTGGTAATAATATCTGAGGGTCAAAATCCCCCAAATCACCTTGATTCATTCTATTATTTACGAAATTAAATCCACTGAAACAACATGAGATTGCATGTGGAATATTTGAACTGAATCGAATAATGGGTTCTAATTTTATCGTGGAGACAGACACAGAGACGGCGCTACCGGGGGGGGGGGGGCGCATGTGTCTCGTCTCCCATGATTTCAGATGTGCCCACCCCCCAAAAAAAAATTTAGCGTTCAGACAAAATCGCAAACCAAATCGGTATGCATTCTGACGTTAATAAGTAACAATAACGAGCTTGTATAGGATGAAACTACACAAATATATATTTAAATATTAGTTTAAAAAATCTTTCCAATAACCCCTCCCCCCCCACCCTCTCCACGCCGGTTCCATTCCTTACATAACACATATAGTTTCCTCGATGTAGGCCTATATTCGTATCGTACAACAGGCATATTTTGATGAGTACATTAATTGATAAAAAACTTAAAATTATTGTTATTTACTAGAAAGCTGATGACAATGAGTG
>JAHWFP010039067.1:0-11626 GCA_023313725.1 Lithobius niger | reverse complement strand
CGTTAAAATTCTACTCTCAATTTTTCTTTCACAAAGAAGAAGCTGCTGCACATCTTTACCTTTAGCACTGCGAGGAAAAAATACACACAGGAAACCAACTCACTTTTACGTTATAATTCACTCTTAAATTTACTTTCACAAGGAAGAAGCTTCTTCACGTGTTTAGCTTTAGCACTGCGAAAGCACACGGGAAACACACACGGGAAACTAACACACGAGAAACTAACTCACTTTTACGTTACAATTAAACTAATTTTTCTTTCACAAACAGCCAGTTACGTTGGTCATCTTAGTTTTTCATGCTGAATTGTATGATACAATTCAACTCCCTCATTTTTCTTTTGCTTACAGCAAGCTACTTCTGGCATCTACCAAAGGGTGTGGAAAAATATTGAATCACACCCAAAAGGTCTCGTCTCCTCCACCTCCGAAGGCATGGAACAATTAAAAGAAGAAAATTGCGTTTTAGTCATGTCTCGGGCACAAGCAGAACACCATGCTGCATCTGACTGTAGCATATACATCATAAAACAAGACTATCTTAAACAGTCACTTTATTTAGTATTTCAGAAGAATTCAGCCCATAGAGAATTATTCTCCAGGAAGTAAGTTCATTTGTCCTGTTTTCTCCGTAAAACCATCAGGGCAGTATCTGTTAAAAGTTGAAACATACCGCAAACTGGGGTGATTATGAATGGTGAGGGGTCATAAAAAAAATAATAAACTCGACGATATAGGTTTTTGCCTTCCTTATCCTATCCTATTACTAATACCGATACCAATACTGATATTGAAAACAACTGATTTTGTTCCATACAAATACTTAAATTTCTGGTTTTGTATGGTTCCAACTGCTGAGATTAATTTTTAAAAAAGGGATGTGTTTTCATTATAAGCCTGGTACGGCCGGAAAAAAAAGAAAGTTGTTTTTTTATGTCATTGAGACAATCACAATCTTAAAAATTAAAAAAAAAGTAAAATTCGTTAAGAAAACAGGAGTTGGTGGCCAACACAAAACTTAAAAAATGTTTAAAAAACAAGGCTAACGAACATTGTTTCTTCTGCTTCGACCTAATCGATGACCAGCATGCAAACGATCCCTCCCACGTCTCCCTTGTGAAGTGAAGTATGCTGTTGTAAGAATCAAAGTAAAATTTCCGGCTATCTTATCCCAAAATGTAACTGTTTTGACTCTCGCAGAACACGAAGCTTTTTTGCAATAAATCGTAAAGTACTCCCATACACCAAATTTTAAATATATTCTTTTAAATTTTTTATTCCTATTTGTAAAATCCTGCTAGAAAAACAAAGATGGCTTACTTTCTAAGGTTTTTGGTTCTGTCAAACTCTTGTGTTTTTTAGCTCTGCAAACGTTTTATTGGCATAACAGTTTTCAGATATAATTTCAGTTTTCAATAAGTTTTCAGAGTGACCTCAACACTGAGTTCTCACTAAGTTTGGTCCATAATACAACAGAAGCAATGGACTCCATATCCACAGCCAGCCGTTTAGCTAACATGGAGGTCGAAACAATGGTTTCTTTATTTAAGTCACTGATGCAAAAGAGGAGATATTAGGCATAAAAATGAGACAACTTTGGGGAGTTCTTGTAAGTTGCTGTAGTTTTCAGATCAGTTCTTTTTCGATTTTTTACAGGCTGTAATAAAATTAATGGACCATGGTCCACTGTTTCCGCATAATGTTTACAATCGAAATGAAACCTGGGTAAAGCCTACATATGTGGTGTTTAGAGGGCCGTTTACACATTAGATTTCAGTATCATCTGAACTTTTTACCTAATCATCGTTGATCCCTGGAATAAATTTGAAATAATAGGGATTCATTCAAAAATAATTCCTAAAAAAACACAAAACGAAAGTCGGTTAGTACAGGCCAAAAAGAAAACCGGAGTTAAGAAGTTAGACGTACAATACAGTGAAGCTTGGCAGCGAATTGCCTAAGATACTCCCTGCCTGACCTGCTACCCTTATCTTTAGCTGTCTTCCATTATCCGTAACAGTTGCAGTTGTTAACCTAATTTCGTCATTTTAGGGTGGAGTTATGTAATGATTCCCTACATAGTTCAAATTTACACAAGTAGTAAACGAACGGGTACAAAGTCAGAAACATGTTGACATGGAGTGGGGATGTCAAGATTATTCAAAATCCCGTGTGCAATTGGTTCCCCAACAACTCTATAAGCTTATCCTTGTTTCATTTTCATTGGTCCGGTGACAAGAAAAGGGTGGACCTGGCCCACACATTCTGTTAGAACAAATAATGTTTTGCCAAGTAAGGATTTGAACATTAACGGTTGTTGCTGGGCCGGTTTCTAGTTGGTGGCTTTACTTAGGTGTGCATATACAGACGCGATGTTAATGATATACATATACAGATGCGATGAGCTAAAAAAATAAAAGTAATGTTGTTTTGTTAATAAGGAGGGAATTTTTAACACACCTACTCAACAATTAATTATTCTATATTTAACAAACGGGATCACTGATATTTGGTGACCCATGTAAAGTGTGGGAAATGTTGGTAGCAAGTGTGGGGTCTCCGGTCCATTGGTCTCTATAACTTGTAGGTCAAAGGCAAGAAGGGTCTTCTTGAAAAGAAAATCACACGGTGACTACCGTGAAATTTCCCTCAGGTCTGTTTACATGGATTGATGAATAGGAGTAGGACAGGAAGGCACGACGAGTTTATTATTATTAGTTTATCATTAGTTTATTAATATTAGAATACGGTTTAATTCACACTTCTGGCGAGGTTATGTCTCACAAAGCTCAAATCAAACAGCCCTCGTTGGCTGTTAAGGGTAGTGACTCGAATCACCTTTCGTGACATTATTCAGTTTTTAGAGTTAAGTCTTAGTTCAAAGAAGAGTCATACTTTCAGTTGATCTTGGTTATTGTATGAACCTTTTGATGCACTACTGTCTTCTGTCAGGAGAGTGCAGAATTGCTGGTTCAAACGTTTAATTACATTGGTTAAACACGACAAAGTCAAGACATGACTAATTACTGTAAAATGGCTAAACGGTCAAAGAAAATGGCAGCCTAAGAGCAGTCAACAACACAACCTGTCCCATGCGTGCTCGCAGTGTTGTTAGCGTTGTTCGCATCGTGTTCTGTGCCTTTCAAAGTGTTGTTAGGCACAGAAATACTGGAGAAGGATAGACAATTAATTTGCAATACTGACGTGGGCAGTTGGAAAGGCAGCATACCAACGGGACACTACCACACTGAAAAGTAAACATATTGTACATTATATAAAAAAAACCATATCCTAACTTTTGCTACTACAATACGGCAAATGAGGAATTGTGCGATCATTACGAAACGACCAGATAAGGGGTTCTTATTGTGACACTATTGTTCTTGTTACAAAAAAAAACCTGAACATTTTCTTGCTTTACAGCTTCACGTCCTCCTTGTTCTTTTTCATCAGACTTTTACACTTTTTAAATCTACGAACACCTTACTTTGCAGTAAATCCAGCATTAAATTGGGGTAGGGGCATCGTACAGCACTGAGGGTACGTAAGGTTAATTACTTTATATTTATTTGCTCTTTTTTTGTGTGTCAACTGACGATTAAATAACACATGAAAATGTCACACCACATTATTTCATATAGCTAGCTTTTGTTTAAGCTTTGCTACTTAATTTTTGTTATATGCTGGATATATTGCAAATCTAGTTTTTTTTTTAGAATAAGCAAGTTTGAAAAAAAATACCCCCCTCCACGCACGCCAGATTTACATGCAATTCAGTGACATTTAAGGCTGCACAAACGTTGACGTAATTCCCCGTTTCCCTCCCAGCCGTCCAATTTTTTTTTCGTTGTCATAAACTAAACCTTGACTGACGAAAACAGGCCCCAGATGAAGTCGAAATTTCCGCTCTTCTAAGACCTTTTTCGAATTTCTACCGGGTGAAGTTATACACAATATATACAGAAAGAGTATGCAGAGCAGATATATAAATGAATTAACACACCGTACGTTTTAATGTTGGAGAAAGATATGAAATGCAACATATTCTCTTCGGCGAGCACCGACTTATTCATTCAGCAGTTGTGTTTTTCAAATCGTGTTTTTTAACACCAAAATTGATTCATCCATACAACAAACCTTTGCTATATGCACTTCTTCAATCTTTCTCTCCTATACCCCAACTCCCACAAAAATAGGTATGTAGACTTTTACACTGTCGTTCCGCTAAAGCTCATGACAGTTGGCGCTGAATGTTCTCCCTCTCTCCCGCCTACTATGCATACAAAGCAGTTTCGTCTTCTACTCCCCCAACGTGATAACTTGGTATTGTGACGCACATGCATGCTCATCCATCTTCGAAAACGAAATTTCTCACAATTACGCTATGTCACAAAACTGAACGATGCCGACGTTTTTCGAGCGTGCTGTGGACGAGGGTTTCGCATTGAAAGACCTCATCAGAGGTTAGAAAAGTTCAAATCTCGAAACTATATTCTGTAGAGTATAATACCTTTTGAGCTTCTACTCTGCAACTCACCCACACCTGACCTTAATTCCTGGGATCATAACTGAACAAATGTGTTTGGTATTTGAGGAGATGTGACTGACGTGAATTCCGTTTAGCACCTTTTTTGGGCACAGCCACAATAATTCGACGTGTGATACGTCGAATTAAAAAGGGAAAAAAAGCGATGTTAGCAATATACATCATTAAAAACGTAGGAAGTACATGTGCATGTACCTCTACTTCTCTTGAACCCAGGCACGCACAAAGATGGGAGTAGGCCTAGGACCAAATGAAAGAATGAAAAATTGCGCGTCAATATGGGCCTATTTTTATCACTGGAACTTAACTTTATGACTCTCAACTGCTACACGAAAAAACTGCAAAAATAACGACAAAGTTTTTGACCGTCATGACGTTTGTTCATGACGTCACAGTTTGTTCCTGCAAAGTTTATTATGCCTGAACAAACTAGCTTTTATAAAACTATGAGCAGTCATGAAATCTATGTGTGCTTCGTGTGCATATAAATAATCCGTACATGATTTTTGTGATGCCCTTGGAATCAAAGAAATTACAACAAGGATGGATCGACGCCAGTGGAGTGAGCAAAGCGAACGATTCGGCTATGCTAAAACCGCACTCAACTTCTTACTAGAGAAATCAGTTAAGGGCCCACTCTTGCAGACGCGATTGTTTGTGTTCTGGTGCAGAGAAAATAGTCCGTTAAAATAATAAAGTTTCACGATGAAATAACTCACGCAAACTATTCATTTTTGTTGGTAAAACGAGGTTATAATTTTAAGATAACGTGACACTTAATTCGGAGATATTAAACGACCTGTTCCTATTTCGAAAATGTGCAAGTAGTTGCCATGGTTACGACAATGGTTACGGCTCGGAGCACACGACGCGGTAGTTTTAAAAATTGCTGTCGTCTCTCCGCACAAATATTTTAAACCCCACTCCCAAGTAAAACCCTTGACATCATCGCAAAAGCATATGGTAGTTAATGTTTACAGCAAACTTCGTCGACAGCATCCAGACAATTCGGTAAGTGACGTGCCAAATGATGTGGCAGACTGAACAAGCGTTTCATGAGATGCAGTCTTCCAAATCAAAAAGGTATTTGCAACCAGCACTGGTCATTTTACGTCGCCAGCCAGGAAACGTCGTAACTCCATTGGTACTCGAACTCGGCTAAAAATTTACGATGACTTCATACTTTCGGCAAATAGATAAAAGATCCTCGCAGTTTATAGAAAAGGTACGTACAGTTCCCAGGTAAAATGATAAGAGCTGCCGTACGATAACGGCGGTTTGCCAAATTGTGGTCGGAAGGCAATGGGCGTCGTCAAGAATTTATAAATTCTTGGCGTCGTGAATTGCTTGTGTGATTTCAACGTGCACGAAAACAATACGACATATACCGAATTGATAAACTTGCTTCACGTCATGGTCGTACTATGTTAATGTTGCTTTTGCTTCATTGTGAACCGCATTGAAATTACATCGAAGCCAGATCAAGAGATTTATTGATGCAAATGATCAAACATTCAAACTTAAAGAAGTCCATGAACTTACACCGAAAGCATTTGCTGTAGTGACAACGGAAGGGTGGGCCAAACTTGTAAAACACACTGAGAATGAAGAAAACAACTTGTGGAAAAGCGATGGGATGGCTGATATTATTGTGGAACGAATCGCCTGTGATGTAAACAATTCAGATAAGAACTCAAGTTAAGCAATGAAGACATAGACTGCTCAGAGTAGAACTTAAGATCTCTAAACATCAACTACTGTCTGCATGAAAACAAAAGCTCTTTTCAGAGCTAAAAACTGTCCTTTTCAGAACTACAAAATCTTACGAACGAGAAACTTCTCCCTCCCCCCCTTTCCTGGAGAATTAAAAATATGTTTAACTCAATACTGAATAAATGCGCACTAAAATCACGTATCCTCTTCCTATTTTTGCTGCATCCTACGGTACCATAACGTTTGCAATATTGACAATGGCTTGACATGTAGCAAAAAGGTGTCACACAGGAAAGCCACTGAAAATCATTTGTAACGGCTTAACTGACTGTAAACTCTAACAAATTGGTGTGACACAGGAAAGACGAAATGAAACTAAGCTCCTAAATAACCATACGCCAAAAAAAAAATATAAATAAATATTCTTAAAGGCTCTACATTTCATGTAATACATTCCTGCATCATTCAGCTTGGTCATTTTACGCCGCCAGCTAAAGCATCCTAACTCGTATTCGTAATGCCGTTTATTTCCTGTTTTTTCCCCTCTGAAAGACTGTTTGATTACTTAATAAAATCTGTGAAACTCTTGCAAAGCTATTCATATGTTGGTTATTGAAAAATAAAGAGAGGACATTAACTTTAAAAAAGTTACTTAAAAATTAAATTTTCAGGTTTTTAAAATGAAAAATTAATTTCTATAGCATTTTGAGTAGCATTTTGAGTAGCATTTTGAATAGCACACAAAAATAAAAGCCGTGAAGAATCGTAGCCTATGTTGATGTATACTTGGATAGTTGAAATTTCAAATCCACGAAACCTCTTGCCTAATTTTTGTGATTTGCGAACTTAAATCCAAAAATAGGGCAGAGATGGCAAGTGGAAATGTGAAATGAATCCGACAACGGTTTCAAAAGTTATCGTGCATACAGACGACGGACACCAGTGAAGGATGAAAAGCTCCTTTACTCTGCTTTGGTCCGCACGTCAGTATATGTGGAAAAAAGTTTAAAGGAGTTGAAGGCCAACGACAACGTCAGGTAAAGAAAATATTGATTAGTTTTAGAACAGCTGAGCGCGTAGGGACACGAACAAACGAAAATAGTTCGTAAAACGGCTCTCTAACTATTCCTCCAGTCAGAAGTTGAGTGCGGTTTTAGTATAGAATTAAGTTAAGGAGAACAAAAACAAGTTTCCCCAGCAAAACAATAGGTAACAGCAATCAGAAGAGAACAAACAACATCAGCTTAGATCATAACAAAGGTTTAATGCTAACAGCATAACAGCAGGTCAATTTGTAGATCGAAGTGGTAACTACAATATTCTCTTCACGAAGGTAGAGGTTGTTGGCAAACTAGACATTGTTGTAAGTAGCAAACCTCGCTTTTGTAGTATTAAAACTAATTCTCACTTAAAAGTGAGGGAATAGTTTAAGAGCCTTGCAGTGGGGGGGGGGGGAGGGGTTCTAACTGGGGAGGAATCAACAGAGGTAAATTTCTCCAAATGATACGTAAAAACTTTCGCTAGACAATGCTGACACCCACCTCCGCCATGATACTGATGTCGAAGGAGACACAGTCGACCAACTTGTGAACTCATTTTATTTTTAAAAATTTACGATGGGTGTTCTTTACATATCAATAATCTCTACTCTGGGCCAGACTGCGTGCTCCACGAAAGAATAAAAACGTTTAATAAAAAAAAGTAGCCTACTAATGATCCATCATGAAAACTGGCAGCATCCACCACAAACAATGCTCATTGTAGCGCCACGACAACACAAACTGATGTATTACTCGTGAGGTGTTGATTTTATGATTTATTTTTTGTCGTTACGGATTTCTTCACGAGCATGTCTGAATGGCTCTGCCACCACACATGCGATTTGCTGCAGAAATTTCGAGAGTAGGGAGTGCATTGTTTCCAAAGATCTAAAAGTGGCAGTTATAGCGTTTTTTGTACTACTTGTAATTCTTTTATGCTTTCGTTACACTAAAAAAATTCACTATGGTATAAATATACCCCCGTCTTTCATTAAACTGTATTAACCGCAAATGTCTTTCTGTTGTTCATGTGGAGCTCTTACAACTAGCATTATAGTATATCTAGCACCCTTCCATCACTGCTAAAAATCGGCTTAGCCTTTCAATGGGAAAAAAACTAATATTTTCGAAAATATTTTTGGTTATTTCATAATCCAACTCGTTCATTTCATGCACCAAACTACCCTTCTCATGAAATATCAAACAAATCAGGAGAGAATTGTGAACGTTATCGTGTTCTGAAGAGACAAACAAACTGCAAAACCAATTTCAGGCAAGTAGGCATATTCGTTTTCACTCCGTTCACTTACTCGGCAGTTGACTGTATCCCCTAACCCTCAGTGCTATACAAAGTAACTGTTTACTGCAAGAAATGAAGAACAAATGCTAAATTGTTGCTTATTTAACAATTGTTTTTGTTTGTTTTAGGTTACTTACAATGACGTCTAATGGAGTGCTTAAAAAACAATGGGCAAAACATTTTGTTAAGCCTGATCCATACCAATGTTCAAGGACAAAGGAAATTATTTCCATACGAATTGAAGAAGTTATCGGAGTCTTTGCATTCCTTATACTAACACTTATTTCGGCTCTTCTTTGTGCTCTGTTAGAAATAATTGTTGATAAGTATTACCTTTGAATAGTAAAACACTTTAAAACTAATGATAAAAAAAATGATGAGGTGTATAGAGCAGCATGTAGAACTGCATTAAATAAAAACAAATTCTCAAAATCTGTGAAACAAGAAAAACCCATAGCACATTATACAAGGTAATATTCTTTCTGCCGTCTTTCATTCGCCTGACAAAAGCAATAGTAATTCAAATCATATTACTCTTCATTTTAATTTGTGTTCCATATTCGTAACCACTTCTATAAAATAAATTAGTCACTGACTGTGTAAATTAGTGTACGGCGATTGCAACACGTGACGAATTCATTATACGTTAAAAGGAAAGACAACAAACCAAATGAAGAGAAATGAATATTGTGGTGAGAAAATAGACTATATTGAGATGTCCTTGAAAGCAGCAATGGGCGTTTCTTTACACATAATAATTGAAACTATGCATACGATCCAGAATAATGCAGTTATTAAAAATAAAGTGTTAATTAAATCAAATCCATGTATATTGGACTGGGTTGTGGTCAATAAAGTTTATGATTAATAAAAAGGAAATATACACAAATTGATTAAATTGGTCAAAAATTGACCTCGATGTGTGAGGGTGAAATATTAACCAATTTCGACAATTTATTTTTGCCCTAGACTTGTCTTTATCTAAGGCAGCGTTCACGAACTATTTCATTTCCACAAAAAAAAATCTTTTTTTTCAAGAAATTTTCAAAATAACACGAAAACTGTCTAAATTAGTCAAAATTTCGAAACCTTGAGCACAATGTGCGAGGGCAAAATATTTTCCGATTTAAAAATTTTTTTGCGCTCGACTTGAATTCACCTAAGGCAAGTTTCCCTTGCTATTACGTTGCTAAACAAAAAAAAATTGTATTTCAGCCCACCCTAATGAGTATTATGTATAAAATATTGATTATGTGGTTATGTTGTATGAAAACTTTAATTCGTGAATTTCTCTTACGCTTTGATGTTCATTATGATGTTTGTTACATGAGGTTTATTCATGTTACCAGCAAATTTTACTGTTCAAAAGCGTGTTTTGCACCACTGCCTAAGTTTGTAAGATGCACATCTCTTTTTTTTAAAACTTAACTTTATTAGTAACCCGAAATAATGCTATTGTCATAAAACCAATTAAATCAAGCAACTGTCAGTTTTTAGTCTTCTGTACAGCCGTACCGGCTGAGAAGACTATTGCAACGACTTTGTCCGTCCGTACGTCCGTCCGTCGCTTTTTTCAACTTCGCAACGGTACCAGAAATTGACGACCACTGTTTACAACGTTCGATTCAGTGTCAAAAGTTAGTTAAATAACATGGCAAATTAAAACATTGTTGCCTCCTTATAGCTAATAGACTTCTTCGACGTAACTAAATTAAATAATAACATTTCATCGTCGAACTGAAATCCTAAAGATTTGTGTTAACGCAGCCCTAAAAACAAAAACATCTTAGCTTCGTTTAAAAGAGTCTTGTTGCATGAATGAATAGGCTTACGATCGAACCAAATTCTCCATTAGGCCTATCTGTTACGTGAGAAACTGCCGTTAAACAAATTAGGCCTAAAAAATGAAAATTAGATCTAAAATCCCGTTACCATGGCAACTTCAATAGTTGTTACGAGCCGCTGCTGCAGGGTTTCTCCTGTCCCGTCCCTACTACCACTGATCTATATTAGGCTACGTTGCGCATTACGTTGCATTCTGTAACTGTGTGCGCGGAGGCATACCGTGATGCAAAAATAAATAGGCTTACTGTATACAATCCAAATAGTTGCTACATACGAAATTAAAGTTGTAAATTAGGCCTAAACGCTGATAATTATGCCTAAAACGTAAAATCGGCTTAAAAGCTAACACATTTGCAACGGGCAATTCTGATGGTTACTGTTTTTAGATTATATAATAGAGATAGCTGTTGTAGTGCGATAGAGATGTGCGCCTCAACATTGGAAGTGGAGGAACTGCACAGAAAACCAATGCGACTAGATAGTCGCTGTAGCCTCTTGTTTTGGTTTTGCACTTGGTTGTAAGAAACTAAGAAACTAAAAAAGCGTCGTAATTGCGTTACTTGTATGCATGGCCTTAAAACACACCACCTAAAAATCTACCAAAGTGTTGTGTATAGTGTGGAGAACTGTGATAAAAGCACTGTAGCAAGCAGCACTGGCGAGTAAACACAAAACCTTTTATTTCGGTGTCAAGTGTGTCAAGCACGTGATACCGACATCAGAGTACCATAAAAAGTAAAAGGTAAAGCTTAAAAACTTTACATTTTTCATTCAGTCTTTGGCCGTAGTGACGTTCAGATGAAATGCATTGGCACTTATATAACAAACATATTGCCAGATGAAAGCTTTAAAAGAAATTTCGTTAAATTAAAAGTAAATAACAAAAGCTATAATCGAAAAAAGCACTTGATATGGGCATACCAGTAGATATCATCGTAGTGGATTTTGCAAAGGCCTTTATTCCGTTGTGCAATCAAAACTTTGTACTAAGTTAAAACATTTTTGCATGGCTGTGGATTACTGCTTTTCTATCTCATAGAGTTCAGTCTGTCAGTGTGGGTGACTCTGTGCAGGCCTAGTGTGACTAGTGGTGTCCCCCAGGGTTCATTCCTTGGACCACTGTGCTTTATTCTACTCATTGCAGATTTTGTCCTGAATATGGATGGCAAACCCAAAATTTGC
>JAHWFP010039049.1:0-33602 GCA_023313725.1 Lithobius niger | reverse complement strand
TTGGCCATCAGGAACAGGAAGAAACACCCTGTCCACACTCCAGGCCAAATATGAGGAGCAAAATTTGAAATTACTGGTTCAAATCACGAATCCTCTTTCACCCCTCCGTCATCAATGATGTCATACTCTTTCATAGCCACGATAATTTTCTGACTTTCTTTCTTTTAATCAAGAAAATATGCGTATAATCATTCGTAATCGGTTTTGCAAATCAAAGCCTTCATTGGAAGCGTAATTTAGAGAGAATCTTGCCACTATTCGGAAATTTTATTTTCATTATCAGTTGGCTGATCTCCCTTACTTTGCTTTCCAAGCATTGTGCTGCTTGGTCCATGATGGTTGACCAGGCAAAGGAGCTCATCGTCGTTTGCACACCAAAACTGCCAAGAAACTAGTTACAACACTTGTATTCACACAAATATTCTCACATGGATGGTTTACAACACATTATAAAGTTTTCTAAATGTATTATTTTCAAGGAGTGTTTGACACACAAAACTGACAAGTGTTCAAAAACATAAGTGAGCAATATTTAGTTGAAATACAGTTACAACCTCATAGCCAACAGTGTAAACCTATTCCTCACAACAATGACAGTACAAGAAAGAGTGCATGTGTATGTTGGCCTGGGGCTTGTCATGTTACCTTCCATTTCAGCCATTTTGAGCAGGGTTGGAAAACATCATGATATTTATATAAATATCAAAATAACAGATATTTATGATATATATCAGATATGATATATATACCACAATTTTTTTAACTAACCAAATGCCATTACCTTGTGTTTAATTTCAGACTGTTAGCATTAAAGGTAATTAAGCTCTGTCAATGGGTGCACTGCCTAGAGCCTAGTCAATGGGTTCTAGTCCTTTGGGTGCACTGGTAGCCACAAGCCCGAAGCGTCTTGGTCCAGGCTGTACATCTCTGGCTGCTACAGACCGGGGTACGATTCTGGTGAAGGGTAGTGTACATGTATGGGTTTTTCTCCATTTGTGTCACTCGTTGCATGAGGTTATCATTTGGTTTTCTCCCTAATCCGCAAAAAAAAACAACTGACACGATGGTGGCTCATTCAATTAACATCTGCTGCTTGGGCCTTCAAAAAGCTCTAAGCTTACTGGTCAATACATTCTGTTATTGTTTTATTAGTAGTAGTAGTAGTAAAATGTTTATTTATTTACTCATTTATTTCCAATCTACTGATCATGTAAATTATTTTTTTTTAACTTGAAAACGAGATTGTGGAGTAACACGTGGAGAGGTTTACTCCAGGAAATTAAATTTGCCAGAATATTGTTTTGTTATTAGGCATTGCCTGCTGGCTCAAGGTGTATCCTGCCATGCGGCATTCACGGGTCCTACTGTAAAATTTTAACAAATATTAAATGATAACTATTATCTAAAGATGTCGAAGCTACTATCTTGAAAATTCGAAGACATCACAAATTCAAGTTCAAAGATATTTTTTCACGTCAATATTTTGCAAATTTTCGATAGCCCTCTACTGCATATGTTACAAAATAGCAGACTATCTTCTTCAGGGATAGTATACTACACCACTATTCTACCTCGTCAAATCATCAAATGTATCATTTTATCTAATATTATTAGAATCATTTTAACAAAACTAATATATTGAAACAAAATGTTAAGTTGGCCAACCCTGATTTTGAATAGGCAGAATCAGTGAAATTCAACAGATCCTTTCTTCAAAATACATGACCTCCCTATGTTACGTTGTTACTCGAATTCGTCATTTGAAAAGTTATTGCCTCACACCACAGTACTCTACCTCATCAAGTCTATCATGTAAATCATGTAAATTCTATCAATACATGCGTAAATTCTTCATAATTTGGCCATGCAACCCACATTCTCTTCTTAAAGAGGTTATTGAAAACCCACCGTAACCCATTTGAAGTCCCTCCTCCCTCGTGTACTCTCGTGATATACCCCCGTGACATCTAGTCGTGTAAATTCTACGAAGTTAGGTGGTAATTACACGTGATTCCAGTCACGATACCATAATCACCGTCTTTGATTTGTTGTTGAAATCCCTCCTCTATATTTTTTGTGTGATGTTATTACCCCATCCAAGATGGCCTCACCCAACCATGCAAAAACTTTCAAATTACACATAAATTCTACGAGATGCAAATATTATTTTTTTAAATGGTGACCATTTATCCCCACGTTACACCACCCGATGTCATCCCACTCTTCAGTCAATGTATTAAATTCTAAGTGAAATAATTGATCAAGGTGTGTAAATTCTACAGAATTCTATATATATTTTGCATCATGTATACAATATTTTTTTATGGTAGATGCCTACCTGAACATGACCTCCCCACTAAGGTCACGTGCCAAGATCAAACCATACCAAAGTCATATCGAGGTCATGATCAGAAGTGACTTCATCATCTTCTGTAGAACGAAGTTCACAGTGTGGCTACCATTTTAAAATTGATCAATTTATCTAAATTCTACCAATTCTACTTAATCCTACACATCGTCGATAAATGGGGGTCTGTAAATGCTACCAAATAATATTTAATGAAGGGAAGGGGGTTTGTGACGTCTTTACCCCCACTATCTGCTCCCTCCCCCTTTCCTGTAAAACATTATTGCTGGCTTCGTCGATCTGATGAAGACGTGGTGGGAGCTTTTTGCTACTTTTATCCATCTTATAGTTACCGGAAATGGGTTTTTCAGAAGTAGGGGGTGTGGGTGTAGGAGTTTGGGGTGAGTATATGGGTGTGGGGGGATCTTAGTGTGGCTGTATTAAATTTGGAAGTGGGGACTTCATGCTATTTTCACCATTGCGATGATCGTTAATTTATAACACCGAATGTAGTTCTGATCATGCACCATCATTCATCACAGCACGTAGAATTTACAACGCATCTTGGAAGATTTTAAAAGAATTAACATTAATGAAACCTGAATGAGACCAACCGCTTTAGATTCAGCAGAATTTAGGGTATACATTTGCAACATTTATCAAATTCTGACCTAAGCATTTACAGCGATGAGAACATCGCTTGGCGACATGGTCGGTCCTATTCTAACCCTTGTTTCACAGAAGTTCCATATTTTTTCGTAGAATATACAGTGTTGGGCAAATGATGTGGCCAAGGTCAACTTTGATGGAATAGGGTTCGTATTTAGCATGTAAATACAATTTTCTATGCCAATGTCAAAATGCAGAAACAATTAGCTACACATAATTACACTAATTAAAAAAAGAGAAACAAGACTGGAATTTCTTTTTTATTTATGCTAACAGTATTATTCCACAATATTCTAGTCTAATGGCACTTCACAGTTATACAATTCGATCAATAAAACGATCCTGGACTCTGCCTTTAATACCTTACAGATATATTCATGATGCCCATATATCTGTTAATTAATAATTCGGAAATGCAATATTTAAATAGTAACCTAACAAGTATGGAAAACTATAAAGAACCGGACACACCAAATCCCTAAAGCCTATATATAACAGCTCGTCAGTTATTCTCATTTCAGTCATACCAACAGGTGCGTGCTGATTTGAATTTTATTGGAATGGAAAATGCACCTGGGTACAATCACACAGTATTTCCGTATCTCAAAATTAACAACAATAAATATGTGTGTACTTACTTAGCTTCAGTATTTATGGTCTGATTACTGGTTTACCCCTCACTACCCCAGTCAGGACTCCTCACTCACAGCATATGTTTCCCTCTTACAGTATGTACCCAAGTATTACCAGCTCATTAGAGAAACTGACATAGAGACTAGGGGCTCCTGGGCTTCAGGCACGCAAACACTGCATCCGGGACTGTTTATTTTGATACCACTTTGATACGGTTGCTTCCACAATAAAGCTTTCGGACTTCCACAATGCTATTGGGGCAAGGTTTATCCAGGTCAACGAAGCTGTTTCATGTATATGTAATATCGGGGAATGGCCTCTCCTGTCAATTACAACACTATTGCACAAGGAAGAGTTATGTAAGAAAGTATGACGGGGTGTTATAAATCTTAGCAGGCTTTGCAATGTAGCTTGCATTCGAGCTTATTTGGTAATAAGTGTAAAAGTTAGCTGGTAAGCTAGTTTAAGATATGGTTGCTCGATCCAGACATTATTCTAAGTAGACCTCTAAGTGTATACTGAATTAATAAGCTTTGGCTAGTGAAAGTGGCTTTCTCTTTTTATCGGTCAGGAGCATGTAGCCTAGCTGGTGCTTTATTAAATAAATTAAAGAATAGGCCGGTGCTGGGTTTCAAATAAATGTCTCATGTGAGGCTAAAATATTTTAATGTACATAATGTATAATTAGCACAACATGGCCCCAACCAAAATCAAAATTTCTTAAGTCTGTTAAATGTGGTTGAAATTTTTAATAAAAAACAAAATGTATGGGCATATTGAATTAGGCCGTTATGCACCCAAATACATTTGAACTCTTGAGTAAAATACCTAGTAAAACAGGTTTAACAGTAACGTTGTTAAAATAGTTTAATTTAGGGTAATAATCCCTTAGCCACCGATATATTGGTATCAAAATAGCGCTATCGGATTGGTACAGTATCTGCACACATAAAACCATTCATACTTTATTATTATTAAGTAATTAAAGCTTGTCATTAATTAACAGCATCGTCCTTTCGGCCGTTAGCCTAATTAATTAACATGAGTCACTCACAAACAGTATTCAAAACGAAGGTCAGTCGGCCAATCAAGGAGGTCAGGTGTCCAAATGCCTAGGAAATCTCCAATAAGGCGACATCACCAATCATGCAGATCGAGTCCAATCACCCAAAGCAGGTAGCGGTGTTAAGAAATGCTAGTCTCCGAATCAAGCTCCAGTGGTCTCACCCAATGACGTAGTTGCTTCTACAAGTACCTTCCTTCACAACACTAGCGCCCCATTATGGGAACTTTGAGAAGCAGAAGGTGACGGGCTTCCTGTATTAGTCAGGCACCCCCCCCCCCCCCCATCTGAACCGTGCGTAGAGCCCACTGAGCATCCGGTTGGAAAGCAAAAGGCAATCACTTCGCCTGTGCGAGAATCTGAGGCTCTGCAGTCTACTGTAGTTGCGGGCCGTCCGAAGCAGGTCAGAAAGGGGCTTGATAGGTTGAATTTGTAGAATTAATTCATCCAATTAAACCGACACGGTGTAGGCGAGTCGTAACTCATTGTGACAGTCAATGTTATTCGTCAGCCCAATAGAGAGATGGATATTAATTATGCAGGTGATCGGCAACCGGTATGTCAAATCGTTACTTGTGTTGAAAATAGATCTGACCATTTTAACTGGCGCCGTGTAGGCCAAAAATGTGCTTGGAAATGTTGTATGTGGCGAAAACTGATATCTGGTTTTAATAAATTTATGTTTTACATATTTCTTGGGCCGAGAGCATCAACAAGCATGCTAGGGAGCACAAGACTAGCAACAAAATTGGCATAGCAAACTACATCTGTAAGCTGATGGTTGTTCTCATTTGAGGGTTCAACAATTCATGGATTTAACAAAAATCTAAAGTTCAGTTATAGGATGTACGTGTGTTCTAAAGATTTCGTCAAAGTGCTACAAAAATTTCAAGAATTTGTTCCATAATCCGTTCTGCCTGACTATAGCAATTATACAGAATCGTCAGAAAGTGAAAACATTTTTCAGGCTTTTTCTTCATTTTTGCAATTCTTGTTTTTTAGCTTT
This sequence comes from Lithobius niger, assembly GCA_023313725.1. Taxonomy (NCBI): domain Eukaryota; kingdom Metazoa; phylum Arthropoda; class Chilopoda; order Lithobiomorpha; family Lithobiidae; genus Lithobius; species Lithobius niger. Next base: position 27,884 of record JAHWFP010039049.1, on the reverse strand, counting down.
CGCAAGTGTTTTAGCTATTTTCTTTGAAAGTGCACCCGTGATAAAATAAGAAACATTTTCCTAAAATTACAGTGCATCTAACAAAAAAGAAATATGTGTCATACATGTAAAAATGTTTTTTTTTTTCAGATAGACAATATATTTTTTCTTTTTTTTATTCACCGGATGCATTGTCATGTCATTACTCGTGGCACGTACAATAGCCAAAACCCTATCCTAGTTGTTAGGCCATCCCTATTACGGCTAGGGCATTAACCTGTCTCATTTAGCCTTAAGAGTGTACTGCCATACTGTTGACTACCATACTACTCATGACATTGAGCAAGTAACTGAAATCAACTGACCATGTACAAGTGTATAAAGAGCCGTCTTGCCATCATTAATTGTCCACAATTTGCTAGCCTACACATGCGTCACTTCATTTAGTTTAACTAGGCAGAACCCATGAGTATGGTGGGAATTGAATACATCACACACCCTTTTCTGTTATCAATACATTTTGTTTAAGTAGGCCTAATTTAGCGTTTAGCATTTAATCTTCTTGTACCTTTACGTAATATCAGTTAAATTTATGTCCAAATGGGTAGTTTTAATTCGAAATATTTAAAATGCCACTCCAACAATCGTCCAAATAGTTAGCTGCATGTGCTTCATTCTTGAATGATGGATATTTGGATTGCCAGCCCTAATACTACCGGAAACAGTACTGGACCTACGTGACGCAACAATTGTGTACCGTCCTCTCAACAGGACAATATGATATTCCGAAGCTAACAATCAACTTCGAAAAATTCGCTTCAACAATGGTCCAAAGGGATTTTTCGCTTTTTCGAGGAGAAAACTTTTACCTAGAATTACGAAAATACGCCTAAAGGATATTTGGATTAATTTCCTGTCATTTGACACCTTTCTAAGTGAAACTTCAATCCTATAATCCTTTTTTTGTAGCACACTTGACGTTTTTGTTTGTAATCTATTTAACTGTTTGCATGGCATGCAGTAATTTACACCAAACACAATTCAGTGTATGCCTTGTGGCTGAAAGTAATTTTTTTCATATGCAAAGATATGAATTCGCATGCACATGCAGTGATTGTTGCTGCATGCACATGCAGTGATTGTTGCTGTCCTCTTTGAAAAAATTAAGCTCATCTCTGAAAGCCTGCATGTATGAAATAAATACATCATTCTATCGTTTATAGCTGCTAATTTCGAGAAATTAACAACGTAGCTTAGTTTGGTTTAACACTATATGCACTTAGCTGAAACACAGATTCTATCGTTTTACCCATCAACAATCAACGTTTTAGCAAGAAATAACAGGTGCATGAAGAATGAATCTGGCGTTTGCCTATTGGCGTTGTTCCCTAATTACAATGGTTAAAACAATGTAAAACAATCAAAATGATCGTTCGGGGTCCCGTAATTCTGTAATGGCTCCACCAATTAAAAAAGAGGTCTCTGTGAGGATGAAGGCAAAGGAAATTTCTGGCTAAGATCATATTTCAGATTTTAGGTAGGTCCACTATTTTTTTTCTGAAATGTCACAAAAGAACAAGGACAACAAGAAGTAAAGAGTGTTCAAATCTACATGTGGGTGTTTACTTTTGTGCGGAATGATTGCATAATTTTTTGTATAAACTTTCCATACCTATCTACTATATGGTCAAGTTTGGTTAAAATATATTGAATAGGAACGGAGATATTAATAGTTTGAGTTTTGCTGGAAAAAGGAATTTCAACTTATATATATATACGGCTATCGCCATGTGTAAATCAACCTATAAATCTTGTGTTGTCTCTCTTATTTGCATGCCAATTGTGACTATTATAAAACTGTTGCGTTTGGTATTGTTTAACCATAGTGTGTGAGCTAGAACTCGCACACTCATAAATCATCGATTAATGTAGTATGCCTGCGTTTACAATAGATTTACAATGGACTCAGATATATGATTCATTATAATAAAGAAAATGCATCATAGATCATAGATTACATAGTTTACAATAGATTTACAATGGAGTCAGATATATGATTCATTATAAAAAAGAAAATGCATCATAGATCACATATCAGTAGAGCAAGGAGAGAGTTTAGAGTTCAAGCAAACAGTAAATTGAAAAAAAGTTTAGATTATATCTCGTCAAAAGCGAAGACCTCTTTAACCATGGAGAATAGTAGCTAAATTCAAGATGGTTCTAGAATAAATTTCGCTAACTTGCATGCTACCTGAAAATTTCATAAGTTTTGACGAGATTTAAACAAAAATTGGAGTCAAAACCGAACCAGTGAACACGAAATTCGTAAAAAAACATAAGTAGTCTAGCCTACACAAATATCCACATGTCTAGCTTTGTAAGCAACACAAATTTAACACGAATTATTGCGAAAACTAAGAAAAACGCTTAGGGAAGATTTATACAGAATTTCTGTTAAAAGCACAAGTTCAAAACACTCAATTAGCTATAGAGCTCTTTGGAAAACCAAACGTTTGTTAGAAAACATGAGCTGCAAAATAATCGCACAAATAGTGAATGAGTCCTTAGGACGGAGATGAAACCGAGTGCCGCCCACTGCTGCACAAGTTGTGGCAGGCAGACGAACTCGTTCACATAGTAGAAACACGGCTTCGTGCCATAGGTCTAGTAGCTTATTAGTAACAATTCCAGCACTCGTTCTATCACTCATTTAAGGGGGTCAGTCTCATACTATTTCCCGCTGTTGTTCGCCCAACATTTATAGAAATAATCATGTTAATTATCCTACCAATAATTCCACACATAACACGAGCCAACAATCTGTAGACAGACATCACTGTTTAGACTGGTAAAACGATAGAAAACACGAGACAAATTTGCACTCCCGTAGCTTAAACACATGCATTCTTGTAGACCAGGAAGTTATGCAGCAAATTCATTCATCCACCCGTCTTCAATGAATACCCATTGTTAGGAAAGTTCATCCAATTCAGGAGGAAGTGATTTGTCAAGGATTATTTCCGGATACCTTCAGAGGGAAAATTACAGGCATGCTGAAGCGTTAAAAGAAATAGTAAATAATACAGACCAAACTTAGGAAGAAATGTTACATCAAACGTTGAAATGTAAGGCAGACTTGAGTGAGTGAGGCAAGATCGATCACACTCAAAGCTTGAATGCAACCAAAACGTATTCACCATTCGATAAAAACACGACAGTTGCGTAAACCAACTTGGCACGAGTTCTACAGGAACTCAAACGAAAACAAAAGAAGTTAAAACCTTAAAATTAAAAAGGCAGTAAACGAAGCCAGAGTAAGTGCAGTTAATCCAGAACAGAAGAAAAGTTGCTCCTGCTTTTGCTGTTTCGGCCAAACACACATCAGTAAAAACTGCGGAATTCCCGTAAACAAACTTGAACCAATCAGGAATGCAAATACTAGAAGATTAGAAGCCAATGGCAAACCGATGCCACGAAGGCAAAATAGAGAAAAAAGGACTTCGAGATAAAACAACCAAGTCTATAGGGATAATTCACAGCAGATTTAAAGCAGTACAGTCAGCAGCAAGCTGATATAATGGCAGCAACCGTAACTCAGATTTTACATGGACTGGGAATACACAAGGCTCGCAGCAAAATAACGCTCAACAGACAAAAAAACTATATGATAGTTCAAAGGATATCAGGTACTTTGAGCTCGCCGGACATTCACAAGAGGACAGTATTTTACCTGTACTACGATTATTGAAAATCCTGACAAAACTGTAACACAACTGCTCTCACCTACAGAAGATATGAACACCTTATTTGAAAATAAAATTAAACTCTCGACAATCGACGCAGCAAACCTACTTCTCAATTTGTACTCTAAAGTAGATTGATACCAGCAGAAATTAACCCTGAGCGACTGAACTTTGACAATGCCGAGATTATTTTGGTATAATTCCGGATAAATACAAAGCACCTGCGGTGGAATTAAATACCAATTTGCAGCAAAGTTTCACTCAAATGTTGGCTGAAATAAATACAGCCTATAAACTGACATGTGTTGCCGTTATTCTCACGCTTTTCGAAGAAGGCATCGACTGGACTAACTTCCACTCCGAATTATCCAAAGTAAAAAACAAAAAACAACCCGATAATACTAAAATTGATAGGCAAAGACAGGACAACAGACTTCTGTAGCATTTCCGTCTCCAACGAGAGAAAAGCTCATTTGATTTCTGCAGAAGAAGCAATAAAAATCTCGCCTAAAAATCATGAAGAATGGATAATTCATATCCCACTGATTGCTTCAGTTACAGCACCTACAATCTGTCTAATTTATTGGGACCTAGTTTATTGGGACAGTAAATCAAATCCTGAAGAAATATCAGCTGAAAAACGAAAAAAAAGCATCAGGCAAGACGAGCAGCAATGCGCTCAGCCCAAAGTGAGCAAACTACCAACACTATGCCTCACCAATTCCATCCAGCAGTAAAAATAGACACTATTGGCCACATTGATGAGCTAGAATATGGCGACGCAGCGTAACCAAGCAAAAACACAAATAAGACAACAATAAATTGCGCAGGTTATACAGCAAAATCAAGACATCCTAGGCCTCATTTAATATTTAATTTTGGACATCTTAGCAAACTAGCACTCCCAGATTCTAGATGCGGAGTTTCGCTACTCACAGAATGTACATCACATGATTTATTAAATAATCCAAAAATAATGTGCACCGAAACTTTAGTACCTACTCCAGTTGATTTAATAGGAATTGGTGGCAAGGAAGTAAGAGTGAATAGAATATTGACTTCCGAAATCAGCAAATGCGGTTTCTCAAGAAAGCAAGTTTAGAATCGTTCCCGATAATGGCTTTAAAAAATACATGCCTTATTAGGTTATGACTTCCTATCATTCAACATGAATTAGTCATGTTAAATTGCTCCGACCAAACACTAGAAATAGGAGAGCTTAAGTTTAAGCAATTAACGTCTCCATATGACACTTGGCAAACACACTAAGTAGAGAAATAATTAATTTCGAAATACATCACATAGTACACGAGCCCACAGCATCAATTAACATTGTGTCAGATGAAGTAAGAGCAGAAAACCCACAATCTCAATGGAACCCCACACCCACAAATATTACGAGGAAATACCAGTTTCCATGTTTTAAGATATTGTTCTGCCAGATAATAGCGAAACAAGAGTAACAGCAGCTTACACGTACGCTACCCAGGAATTCAAAGCAGAGTTTTTATTCCAGAACATGGCAGCAATTTCCCAATTTGTTTTGTTAGATGTTTAGTTAACACATCACCGATAGGATTAATACCGATTATGATTATTAACACATCCGGTTCGGACATTTACATCGCTTCAGGAACTATTGTAGGGGGGGAGGGGGGGATTGAGGCTTAATAGCGCGTCGTAGGCCATTACATGACAGCGATAGTCGAATACGACACTGATACCAAGGAAGAAACACCTATAAACGCCTCAGGCAGATAAACCTCTCCGTACAAGCCCTAACCAGCATCACGAATATAAAAGAGCCCAGCGCAATAGCTCAACACTATCGCAAAGCAGAAGCTAGCCCTCCAACTTCTGCAATACCAAATCAGGCAGAGCCAAGCCAATCAAGTGCTCAATATCCATTGAGAAACCATGACCCAATACGGATGCCATCACCGACTCCATCAACTCACCAAGGCCACCTGAAAAGCCCTAGGCAGAGTTAGACAAAGAATGGAATAACTTAAAATTTAAATTCCCACTCCAGATTTGGTTTAACAAGAACAAATCGAGTTCTTAGATATGTTAAAAACACATCATGATGCTTTAGCAGAAATGATTTTAACTTCGAACCCTTCGAAAACCATGAAGTAAACATAGAAACAGGTTATGCAGCACCGGTAAAATCTAAGAATTGCCGAGTTCCATTCCACCAGAGGGAAATATTTGACAAATATCTAGAGGAAATGGCAGGAGTAGAAGTCATAACAGAATCTAAGTCTGCATGGCTCACCCCTGCCTACTCGTAAAAAGAAGGCTAGAAGGATACAGAGTCGTAGTTGACGTACGAGGCCTCAATGCCGTAAGAGGAAGCATTTCAGTCCCCTTATCAGTCATCAGTGAGGCACTAGCACACCTCCATGGCACTAAATACTTTTCTAAGCTAGATTTCCGAATGGGATTTTTCCAGCTTAAGCTACCAAAAGAAGCAATGCCTAAGACAGCTTTTCAGTCAGCAAATAAGTCATATATGCTAAAAAAAAAATAACCAATGGGGTTAAATAGCACCAGCACACTTTCAATTTTGCACCCAGCATATTTTTGCAGAGATCCTAGGGGCTTACGGTACCATTTATTTCGACAACATGCTCCCTAAATTTTCGAACACACCTACTACACATACAGAGCACTAACACTCATAGAAAAATCGCTGCTGAGCTCCTAGAAAACGAAACTCAGCCCAGAGAAATGCATTTTCGCAGTGAAGAAAGTCAAATGTTTTGGCTTCGTAATGGACGAAACAGGCATCCAGGCCGACAAAGATAAAATCAAAGTTATGGAACTTTTCCCACAACCAAAAAACGTAAAAGAGATTTGAAGATTCATTGGGATATGTGGCTTTTTCAGAAGACACATCGCTAACTTTTCAGCTTTCTCAGCTAGCCTTACCAAACTCAGGTACCAAAATCAAGTTCATTTCAGCCAAGGAAGCAGACAACACATTCAAAGGTCTAAAGCAATCTATGGTACATGCAACAACTTTGTGACACCTCAATTTTTTGCAACCCTTCCACGTCGAAGCGGACCGAATTGACATAGTGCTAGGTGGCTGTCTCTCACATATCCATGGTGGTGTAACCTATACATTGGCATATATATTCCTAAAGAACCTTAACACCAACTGAGGAAAAAAAAAGCGCAACTGTGAAAGAGATCTTAGCCGTGACACACTAAATCAAATCATGTTGTACTTATCTATTCGGAAGGACCTTTTTCCTTTCATCAGACCACACGACACTTATCCACTTACATAATAGTAGCAGATTAGCACCTAAACTGGAGCACATCTTTATCAGAATCGGAAAATATCATTTTATTATTTGGCAATGAGCAGGGAAATTATTGCCAGTTTAGTGATGCCTTATCACGCATAAACTTCCAATTTCTGTTCTAGACTCACAGTTCCCAGATTAGACTCGTTCCCAAGTACCAGGGGAACAGACAGCAGACGATTATTGCAGTAAAATTTTTAAAAACATTAAAGACCAGGACTCTGTATTCATTATTGATGGCATTAATAAACGCAATATCTTTTATAAAGACTTTGATGGCATGCTATACCGATTTTGGACTAAGGATCCAACACAAGTCAGATTAGAAGACATAACACATGTTTGCATTCCCGACTCATTAGTAAATTTTGCATTCGTGTTTACTATTCCACACCCTCAGCAGGGCACCAAGCAGCAAAAAGCACCCTGAAATTTAAATACAGCTTCACTGTATTTGGCCTAACAAGGTCCACGATAGCGATTATTACGTAAAGACATGCCTTATTCGTCAGCAGTACAATCGGCCTAACAAACCTTATAAAGCAACCTTGAGAGCTTACTAGCCATTGGAAAGACCAGTTGGTCAATGAATTTGATCAGAAAATTAAACACTAGCAGACTAAGTAACGTCTACATAATGACGCTAGTCGACAATTTCTCATGTTTCGTCATAGTATTTGGCATCAAGAGCAGACGAGCAGAAACCACTCTACGAAAATTGTACATGAACCTTTTCGCTTGATTTAGTTCATGTAGGACCATAAGGTCGGATATGGATAAAGAAGTTGCTTATGAAGCATGCGCACCATTAAACACTTTATTTAATGTAAAGCTAGTATACTTTACTACTAATACTTCGTGGGTAGCAGGCAACGTCTAGATTTGCAACAATGAGAAAAATAGTAGCAGACGACCCCCCCCCCCCCCCAATGCTGGGGATGACGGTTTACCATCAGCAACTATTGTTCTGAATTCCACATGTCATAGTGCTACATTAATTTCATCTTATTTCCTACATCATGGAGGAGTATACAGGATTCTGAGCTCTCTTGTCTTTAAACCTACAAGAAAAATTTATAACAGTGCCGATACTATCATCAGAATGGAAATACGACTCCAAAACGCATTTGAAGTGGTGCGCAAGCAAAACGCAGTTGCCAATCAGAAACAGCAGAATTTCTATAATAAATTTGCACGTCCTTACAGATTCTTAAGAGATAATTACATCTAAATTAAATCATATGTAAAACTGCTGGACATTTTTGACAAACTGCAAAAGGTTTGGTGCAGACCATACAGAATAGCAGAATTTATAAATCCCGTAAATTTATCAGCAGTACACTATTTGGATCCACTCAAAATAGTACGAATTCACATGAATCAATGACTACCATTTTTCCTACGGTCGGGAAATTCGATTCAGCCATTTAACATGACAGACGATTTTGAATATCAGAAATCAGGACCGGCAGTTTAAATGAAGCTGGACAGTAATTATGTGGTTTCATTACACAATTGCACAAAGATCCGAGCGATTGTTGATCCGAAATACAACCACCCAGTTTAACTCTCAGTCAGTGGTAACATCTAGCGAGAGCATTCACAACCATTTCTCCAATACAATGAGAAAAAATCTGTTAAGCGTAAACCTATTGATACACACACGTCTGAGCTCATGCAAAATCGAATACACTTGGAGCAGCAGAAATATGAAGAAAAACACAAATTAAGACCAACCCATGGTTATTTCATATGTTCTAGTTTAAATACCCAGAAATCCGTCTAAAATGCAGCCTCGATCAAGTAAACATTACATAGTTATAGCCTACGCACAGTTCAACATTGGGGAAAACCATACTAATGTGACATTTGCGACTCCAGAAACAAAATAGTAGAAAATCGTCATCTGATCATAGTGATTACCTCAAGCATTTAAAATGGATGAATATGTCAATCCCAGCATTGTTTTCCGCAGAGCACGAAGTAATACCTAAATTATCATTGATACCCAGAAAGAAATACCGTATAAATACTCGTAGGATGATCTTCCTCGCAGAAATAATAAATAGATATAAATCGCTGTAAATAATATTAACAAAAATTGGAAATTAGCCAACAGTGAAAATTATACACTAGAAATAACGTAGTTCAGTAAGCCATCTTTATGCACTCCGACGAAACATAAGTGCATAACGGTGGCTTACTGAACTACGTTTTTTCTAGTGTATAATTTTTGCTGTTGGCTAATTTCCAATTTTCGCAGAAATAATGGCAGTAGTTGAATAAACCTGAAAACCTCGACAAATGCTTACCATACAATTTATGTACCCTATTTGTGTATTTTATTTTTATAAAATTCAATAAAAACACGATTTCCGTGCAAGAATTCCACTACACTAGAGCGAGAAACATTTAAAAATACAGAGTTGTGGTTCAGAACAATACCTACACAGGTCACAATTATAGTAGCCTTTGCAGAGCAAAATAAACTGCTAACAGTAATAAGTTAGAAAAATTTGAGTCATCCATGCTAATTGGACAGGGTCTCTGCATCTTCGCATTTACCAAAAAGTTTACGATAATGTTTTACTCATTAGTTGATTACCAGCACCTTCAGCCAGCCGTGTATTCCCGAGCATAGTTACACGAGTTGTAGATACCAGATTTTGGAAATTTGATAAGCCCAATTTTCTAATTGGATGACATGACACTGAAACCAATAAATGATACCAAACTGTAAGGCTTTACCACTCCTCAAGAGTTTAAGCAGCAATCACAGTAAGATTCCCGAAGCTATTCCAGCATGAAGTATTAAAATAGTACACGAACATCAAACACATGTTTCATAGGTAGACTATCCAAGCCAATTACTAAGATTGTAGAATCAATTAAATAAGGTTAATCCACCATTGCATTACAAATACGTACAGTTATATAGACTTTTGGTTCAGAAGCGTATAGAGTATCTTGTGTATACAGTATCTTGTAAGCAAACATAATGTATCTTGTGAATAAATATAAAGTCTCAGCAAGTGATGTATACGGTCTTCTCTGGAAGCATATATAGTCCTTATGAGTGACACTTTGGATTTCGTGCTGAGCACGATACATACTCGAAGAAATCATTGAGGTAATAACGAAAAGTGGAAGTTTTGCATGTAAAAAACCAGCACGTACCCGTATGAATTCTGAAGTCAGGAACCAATCCGTTTACTGTGCACGTAATACAATTAAGTACCAATACATTCTGCCATAAATGTAGGAAAAATTATTTACCAATAAGTTTACGTCTACATGTAAACCAATACAGTACCAATACATTTAGCTGAAAATGTAAAGTAAATCAGTACCAATATGTTTAACCGTACATGAAAAATAAATCAGTTACCAGTACGTTCAGCCGTACATGTAAAACAAATCAGTAACCCATACGTTCAGCCATGCAAATAAAACAAACTAGTTACCAATGTCAGAAAATTCAGCAACAAGTACTTTAAGCCATACTCGGAGAATAAATGTAAACCAGTACGTTTTAGTTTACATACATACAAAAAATACAGTTTGAACCAATACGTTTCAGCCGTACATGTAGGCCAAGTGTAATCCAGTACCAAATTTGACTTAATAAAAATAAGAGATAACACAGGGCAAGTATAACCCAATGACCATATCAATTTAAGTATCATAAAGATCAATGTATATTACGATTTAGTATTACGTCTAGTGTAAACCATAAGCATTTTCGAGAATTACGAAATAAGGAGCCTCATGATCATATTTTGATAAGGTGATAAACCAGCACGTACTAAAAACGTAAGAATAGGGCAAGTTTTACCCAGCAAACACTAATAACCAGTGTGTGTTAAACACAAGTTTAGGGCAAATGTACTGCTAGCAAAAAAATCATAGTTCTAAGAAACGTAAACCCTGAATTGTGAAATAAGAAAACAAGCGAAACCTTTAGCAGTAGGCTACCTGAAAAAATGTAAAACGTTCATGCTTTAAGCAGAAAATCTAGTAGTACAGTGATGAATAATAACCAGTTAGGATCAGGTCAGTAACTTTTCTGATAAGTTATTCGCACGTTACTAAACATAAGATACCGATAAGTAAGAGTTTCATAGGAGGCAAGGCAATATTTATCAGGCACGTCAGCAGAAATCTCGCAACGTTAAGCTAAAATAAAATAAATAGTAATTTACTAAAATTATTTCCCACCCTACTGTTAATGGTTTAATTTAGGTCAATTGGCCCTAATCTACCAATATATTGGTATCGGTATATCAACATCGGATTGGTACAGTATCGGTACAATAACCCGACAATTATCCCATTTATTAGCATAATAAAAGATTACTTTAAAGATAACATGTTGCGCTAAAGTGGCAACAAAAGTGTACGTTGACAGAAATTGCATATTACAGGATGACCAGATAGGATACTTCAATGCAACACCCAGGCCGATTATAAATCTAAGTGGTCCTACTTTACCGAGTGATGCTGCGATTTGGGTATTCATCGACAGCAATTGCTTGTTACAAGATGACCAGAAAGAATAGTTCAATGCCACGAACAAACCTATTAGAAATCTAAGTGAACTAATTTACCGAGTGATGTGGCTATGAATAAATTTGTGCATGAAAACTGTTTCACGATAATCAGTTTCAGCACAAAAAGCCCTTTGAAAAAAGCAAGCAATTGGTTCGTATATTCAGTCCTCTCTGTAGCTTCGTATGTACAAGTTCTGGTTTAATTCATAAAGCAATTTTATACTGCAGCGATCCAAGAATTGCACTCATTGTTAAATGTAAAGTAGAAAGGAGAGCCCTTTGGATTACTGAACTAAAAGGATGAGCATTCAAGAGTACCATTTTCTAAATTCCTTACGTAATAGAAAAAAAATGCTCATTGCAATACAGGAATGCGAAGAGTTACATACAGAAGAACTATATTTCCAGTTAGATTTGTACGTAACTTTTCAATGGATGACTCGTCTCATCCTATCAAAACAACTTAATAATTAAGAGCCTTAGCGTAGGCACTTAGGAAATATAGGTAAAAGTGACCGCACAAAATTTGGTCAAAGTTTCGTAAACATGCGTAATTATATTTAGTTCCCGGTCCCAAGTAGCTAGCTACAGACCGGGGATGGCCTATGTTGCCAAAACTATCGATATAACAGGGTTCACCCGCAACGATGGAATAGGCAACCCAGTGACTTCCGTCTCCATCTTGGAAATCTTCAAAGTTTACGATTCCGTTTTCACCAATAGGCCAAAGTTTTAAAGGAAGTGTGTCTTTACTAAAAGTACCTCTAAATTTTGGACTTTTCATTACCCTCACCAATCCGTTTAAATCAAGTTCGTTAAATGTTTATCTTAGTCGATTAAATCCTGGGCAAGTTTTTTCTTCGAGCCGGAACCTTCCACTTGCTTGTAATGTCGTGTGTGGTGTCAGCCAGAATTTTTGCGTCATTCTGCACCTTTTTTATGGCTGATACCACCCTTGTAGTCCCTTTCACCAAGAGTCCAATATTCTGGCTAAAATTAGGCCTTACAATGCCAACAGCAAAAAGCTGCCTTCTTTTTTCTCAATCTTGTTTTGACCACCATAACTTTTTTATTATTGTTGGTATTATTTTATAAACAACTTCAACTTTGCCTCTATCCAACTTTAAATTCATTTTCCTGTCGCCAATAAGTAGAGCGTGACAGGTAGTGTTAGCTGACACTGCTGCTTTAAACATTAGTTTGATTTGTATGTCCACGATTCCCGATTTAAGCCTCTTGGACTGTTTAGAGCAATCCAACACCACGAGCGGATAGGCTTTCTTGAACTGAAGCAAGTCTAAACTCAAGTCAGGGGTGTCGTAGCACAGCTGCCTAAATTGCTGCGCCAATCTGTACAAGCCGACGTACTCTTCAGTCGCAAAATTAGTGTTCAAATAGAGAAACGGATATCGCTCGGAATTATGAATCACGTGAGCATCTTTCAGACTGCAATGGTCAAACACAGCCAGATTTTTAACTAAAAAGTCCTGTCTGAGTTTGAAAAGCTAAAACTATCCACCTAGGATTTTCAACTGCGGATGTAGTTAGCACGTGCCTGGTGAAGCTGGTATTTTGAGGGAGCTCGCAGCTATCGGTCGCTGCACGGTCGCTCCATGGTCGATGAGATTGTAGAGTTTAAATTTTTGCTGATGCTGTGACGTCGGGAATATGCCAGGAAATGTTATCCAGAATTACTTTGCCATTGGCCGCGGCCTTAAAGATGGCATATCAGAAGCTCGCATGCAGGTGAGCACGTGTTTAGTTCCAAAGATTAACTTAAATCGTAATTTTCGAAAAATCCCATGATGTGTTGCAATGGAATGGTGAAGGTGAAGCTTCCCTTAGGAGTTGTTTCAATGATGATGGACACATACCGCTGTTGAATCCTACGTTGTTGGTTAGTTCAGCATCAACAGAAGCCGCACTATCCAATGCCTAGCAATGTCCGAGCAAAGCCCGTTGGTCCGCCGAGGCGTAAGTGAGCAGGCTCTTCATTAGAGTACCAAACGCCAGATAATTTAACTTGTCGACTTGTTTATCACCTAGAGGGTATCTGATATTAAAAACAGGAACATGGTAGCATTATTAATCAATGCTGCTACGTGTGTGTCGGCATAAGCAACCAGTTTTTCAGCAACCTCCCTTAAATCAGGAGTTAACTGTTGGCAACGTGCAGAAATAAATCTTGGTTTTCGACATGTAAGCGAATTTCTGAACTTACATTGTTGAGATTGGTATCAACAACAGGATTGTAATCGTGGTAGGTGTAAGATTTGACCGATGAATCATACACAAAGGTTTATTGATTCTTATTAGTAATCATCTACTATGCTCATTTTCTGAGTGTTGTTGTAAATTTGATGAAAGCTTTGTTTCTAGGAGTAAAACCGTTTGTTTATTATTAGAGTTAAAATTAATAAAGTCCTTTTCCTTTTCTTCTAAACACGGGCATTCTATACTTTCTTTAAAGTTCTAGATATCAAATGAAGTTGCACCGTGAGTATCTCACCGTTTAAATCTAGTGGCAAGTTAGAATGAGACGTGAGCCAAACTCTTATATTTCTGATTATGGTAGTAAGTTGGAGGTAAATTAAATTATGAGGAAACTTTATAATTTTGAAACTTGGAGGTGAATTCGGATAAAAGGAGTATAAAGTGGGCTGAGTGTTGCTGTTTAGGTAGGAATTGCCTAAGATATCGACGTGTACGAAAATTGTATTAATGCTCATATGTTGACAGTATTTTCACTTTCTCGACTTCTTACGTAGTTTCATAAGTCAAACCCCAAAACTGAAGCCAAGGTATTGTCACCAGAAAAGGATAAACCATAGTTCCAGTTGGTAATTATCAAATCGATTCTTAAAGTGCTTAGATTCGGGAGAATAGTAATGGCTTCCTTGCTGTGTCCATTTGCCTCTATCACTAACTTGAGAAATTTATTTAAATCCGTGAATTCGTAAGCACCGGAAGTTACTAACACTTTCTGCCAGGAGGCTCCAGCATCGGTTGTTATTGAATTTCATTATTTTTTAGGTAATGTTGTGAATGCTGTTATAAGTGTCTAAATTAAGCAGAGCACATTCGTAACTTTTTCAGAGTCCAAATGAATGGGAGCGTTTAGATTAATTATCAAATCAGAGTATTTCCCGGAGTGAATAAATGAACAAGAATCCATGATGTATTTTTTTAAAGCGATATACTTGGGAAGGAAAAAGACCTGTGAAATCTGAAAGGACAAACAAATTCCCCGAGCTATCAACATGCGGTGAAACCTACTAAAGCTGGTGACCATGACTGAACAATTTTGCTATTCTCACAATATGATAGCTTATGCAACATTTGCTCACCTGAAACCCCTTTAATGTTGACAATTCGTCATTTTCATAATGTGAATGCTCATATGGCATTTGCACTCCTGACACCCCTTTCATGTTTACAATTAAATTTGTCATTCTCAAAATGTGAAAGTTGATATAGCATTTGTACTCCTGAGACCCCTTTAATGCTGACACATTTGGACCCCTTTAATGCTGACAATTCGTCGTTTTCACAATGTGAAAGCTCATAAAGCATTTTCAACAGTGCTTGACCCCTTTAATGTTAACAATTTGTCATTCTCAAAATGTGAAAACTCATAGCATTTGTATTCCTGAGACCCCTATAATGTGCTAGTTCGTCATTTTAACAATGCGAAAGCTCATAAATCATTTGCAAGATTGCTCGACCCTTTAATGTTGATTTGTCATTTTCATTATGTGAAAGTTCATATAGCATATGCACAATGTAAAAGCTCATAAAAGCATTTTCACCCCCGAGACCCTCTATTTATGCCAATTTGTCATCTCAGGAGAGCATCTGATCTGTCATTATCATAATGCTAAAGTTTAAAAATCATTTTCATACCCCTCCAACTTTGAGACCTCCAAAACGTAGCCACTTCATCATTTTCACGCTTTGAAGCAGTTTAGAGTTATCACAATGTGAATGCTCAAAGAGCATCCCCCCAATTATGAGACCCCCAAAATGTTGCTAATTCGTCATTTTGACACTTTGAAGCACTCAAGAGCCTTTTAAAGTAATCACAATATGAACGCTCAAAGAGGATTTTCGCGATCCCCCTAGTTTTGGGACCCCCAAAATGTTGCTTCGTCGTTCACACTTTGAAGCATTTCAGAGTTATCACAATGTGAAAGCTCAAAGAGAATCTGCACGACCCCTCCAGTTTTGAGACCCCCAAAACGTTGCTGATTCGTCATTTTTACGCTTTGAAGCACTGGGGAATTCTTACAATGTGAAAGCTGAAGAAGCATTTCCACGGCCCCATGGTCACTTCCGGTCAAATCACTTCCAGTGCGACATAACTTCCGGTTCCGGACATATGCCTTCTGGTGTCTCTGCTATATCACGATTGGCACCTGGAGGTACCAAAAGGACACATTTAGGTAGCAAAAGGACACTGAGGTGGCAAACGGACACATTTTAGTAGCAAAAGGCCCTCCCCATGGATGATCTTTACTCAGTTTGACCTTGGCCCGCTGCATCACTTCCAGTTTTCATGGGTGCTTGGAAAATGGCTGCACTTCCGGTTTTCATGGGTGTTGCCATCTTGAAAAACGAACCTCTGGGAATGTGGGGTGTGTGTTTTTGTCATATCGCAAATGCTCTCTACTCCAACGTTACCGAGTGCTGCAGCTACAAGGACATTAGTGCATAAACACTGTTTCAGTTTCAATATGAAAATCCGTTTGGATAAAGAAGGCGACTGGCTCGTTATTTCCCTTCCTCTTTCAAGCTTCATAAGTACATGTTCTGGTTTAATTCGTAAAGCAATTTTATATTGCAATTTTACACTGCAATTTTATACTGCATTATATCCAAGCATAGAACTTGTAACTAAATGTAAGCCAGGAATGAAAAGTTTTACATTACTAAAAAAAGGACAAACATTCTACAACTAACACTTTCGATATTCCTTACGCAATAGAAAAATATTCGTCCATTGAAGTACACACGCTTGAAAATGTTCATACAGAAGACATTATTTCCAGTTAGATTTGCATGTAACTTTTCATCATATGATTTATCTCATCCTACATAAACCAGCTTCGTAATTACGAATCTTAGTGAAGACGCTTAGGAAAAGTGACCACACCAAATCTAGTCAAAGTTTTGCTGGTTCGTAATTGTATTAAATTCCCGGTCCCAAGCAGTTAATCATTAAGCCTAGCAGACTCATGTTGCCAAAACTATCAAAATAACAGGGTTCACCCGCAATGGTAGAATAGGCAACAACGTTTTCATCATGGAAATCTTCCAAATTTACGATTATGATTTCATCCATATGCCTAAGTTTTAAGGGAAGTATGTACCTCTAAATTTTGGATTCTTTATTATTCTTGTCAGTTCATTTAAATCAAAGTTTGTTAAAGGTCTATTAAATTCAGTTAAACCATGGGTGGCCGTAAATGAAGACCTCTGCCACAAGGTAATTTTGTTTGCTTCGCTTTTTGCTTAGTTTTTTCTTCAAGCCATAACCTACTTGCTTGTGATGTCGCACGAGTTCAGCTAGATTTTTTGCATCATTTTGTGTTTTTTTACAGAAGTTACCACCCCCCCAGTCCTTCCTGCTAAGTCTCCAACCCTGGCTAAAATCGGTCCTAGCAATGCCAAGAGCAAAAAGCCGCCTGTCTTTTTTCGCAATCTTGTTTTGTGTGCTTTTGAGTTTTTGAGTGCACAATTATAATAAATTCATTCATACAGCAAAGAAACTGTATCGGACAGAGAAGGGAGCTCATCCTCCACTTACACCAGTCTGAAGTTAAAGGAGCAGCTAAAATGAATAAAAAGAAACAATAAAAACATGGAAAAAGGAATAAAAATGCAGGTTAAATCATCCTAAGTCAAA
Organism: Lithobius niger; assembly: GCA_023313725.1. Classification (NCBI taxonomy): domain Eukaryota; kingdom Metazoa; phylum Arthropoda; class Chilopoda; order Lithobiomorpha; family Lithobiidae; genus Lithobius; species Lithobius niger. The sequence goes on along the minus strand of JAHWFP010039049.1, from coordinate 10,390 downwards.
TGTACAATCTTAAAAACACTTATTAATAAAAATTTTAAAAAATTTAAATTTGCTGCAGATGCAATCGGCATGGCAAGGACCTGAGGTTTGCTTACTTCTATTCGACATCAAACTAAAAATTATGAATTAAAACTAAAAATTATGAATTACAAAAGTTTAAAAGTTTAAATGAAGACAATGGCTCGGCTTTAAAGGAAGGGTTGGTGGAATGAGGTTCGGGTCACGAATGCCTTACCACCAAGGTTAGACCTACTAGGGACATGATGGGCCCCGATGGCATCGCCAAAACGTGAGGGACAAGTGAAGGGAAATGCCGGGTATCATTGTCAATATTTCTTATATAATAATAAAATAATGAATCACAAAGCTTGGCCAAGCCAATTATCAATCCTAATGTATAAAAAACAATACTAAAAATTCACCACCGCCAAAGAGGTCAGCACAGAAGGGTTGCGAGCCGGTTATACCATACAAATCGTTTAGTAGCGAGAAGTTACATTAGTCTTTTAAGAAAACGATCAAGGTTCTCAGTGAGCAATTCGCGCCTAAAGCCCACTTCAGAGTCTTTACATACCGTACTAGCATGCAGTGCATTCCAGATTGGAACAATGCCAACTGAAAAAAAAAATATTTTCTGCAGTCAAGTCGCCCACTACCTACTGCTAACGTCCGGGGATGTCCACGCGTAAAATGTAAACAAGGGGCCAGATCGAAGAAAGGGAGATCAACTGTGGTCAGATTTCTCAAGATCTTATATGTCAGAACTAAATCGTAGCACAAGCGTCTAAGTTCAAGGAGTTCTAGACCTGCTTGAGTCAGGTGTTCGATGTGATTTACTCGGCGTAGCCCCGGAAGGCTCTTAGTAAACCTAATCTGCATATCTTTTATATTATTTAATAAATAACTTCGACTGTGACTATATCCAACTTTCGATTCCTTTCCTGTTGCCAATGAGCAGAGCGTGACAGATGGTATTAGCTGGAATGGTCGCTCTAAACTTCAGTTTGACTTGTACATCCATGATTTCCGATTGAAGCCTCTCGTACTGTTTTGAACAATCCAACACCACGAGAGGATAGGCTTTTTAAACTAAAGCAAGTCAAAACTCAAGTCGTTTGTGTCTTAGTCCAGCTGTCTATATTTCTGCACCATTCTGTACAGGCCGACGTACTCTCCAGTGGCAAAATTAGTGCTCAAATCCAGAAATGGATATCTTTCAAAATTTAGAGTTACGTGAGCATCTTGCAGACAGCAGTGGTAGAACACGGTGGGAATTTTAACTAAAGAGTTTTGTCTGTTAATTTGAAAAGCTAAAACCATCCACCTAGATATTTCAACTGCAAAAGTAGTTAACAAATGCCAGGTAAAGCTGATATTTTGAGGGAGCTTGCAGCTGTTGCAGTGCCAGTGTGTAAATCATAAATCCATAGTCGCTTCGTCGGTGATGAGATTGCAGAGTTTTTGTTTGTCCGATGCCGTGACATGGGAACGAGCCACAAAGTGAAACTCAGACAACTTTGCCATGGGCCTTGGCCGTGATTTTGAAGATGGCTTTCGTACTGCTAGTTCTCATGCAAGTGACGTTGTGTTTAGTTCCATAAATTAGCTATCGTGATTTTCAAAAAACCCTATGATATGTATTTCAAGGGAATGGCGTAGGTAAAGCTTCTCTTGGGAGTTGTTTCTACTCTGATGGAAGCACGCCACTGTTTGAATCCCAAGTTGTTGTTTAGTTCAGCAGTGGCCGACATGCCACTATCCAATGCCCAACACTGGCCGAGCAAAGCTGGTTGCTCTGCTGAGCCGTAAGTGAGCAGTCCCATCATTAGAGAACCAAATCATGGATAATTTAACTCATCGACTTGTTTATCACCTGGATGGTATTTGATATGAGAAAGTAGGAACGTAGGAGGTTATTAATCAACGCTTCTACATCAGCGTCCGCATAACTCGATTGATCGTCTTTCAGCAACTTCCCTTTAATCAGGAGGTAACTGTTGGCTAGTGCAGAAATAAATCTTGGTTTTAGACATGTATGCTGATTTCAGAATTTACATGTTGAGAAATGTGCCAACAATAGGATTGCATTCATGGTAAGTGTATGATTCAACGGAGGAATAGTACACCAAAGATTCATTGATTTTTAAGTAATCTTCTACTACGTTCATTTTCTGGGTGTCATATATTTGATGAAAGCTTTGTTTCTAAACGTCAAACCGTTTGTTTTTTGTATTATTATCTCTAAAATTAAGAAAGAGTACTTTCCTTATTTCGAAATACGTGCATCTTGTCCTTTTTAATATTTAGATCTCAAATGTAGTCTCACCATGACCATCTCTATTTAAATCCAATGGCTCATTGGTCTGAGACGTGAGCCACACTCTTATAATTCTGATTAAGTTGGTAGTACCTGGGAGGTATATTAAATTATGAGGGGATGCTACGATTTTGAAGCCGTCAGGTAAATTGGCATAAAAGGAATATAAAGTTGGATGGGTGTCGCTGTTTAGGCAAGAATTGCCTATTATATCCATGTGCACAAAAATCGTATTTACATTTATAATGACGACAGTATTTTGACTTTCTTGACTTTTTACATAGATGCCAAATTTAAATCCAAAGACTAGGGCTAAACTTTTGTCCCGCGGAATGGATATTCCATACTTTAGATTGGTAACTATCAATTCGGTTAGTCAGTTCTTAAAGTGTTTAGATTCGGAAGAATATAAACGGAATCCTTGTGACTATTTGCTTCTATCCATAATTTGGGAAATTTTATTTAAATCTTCAATCTCCTAAATCCCCGGAGTGACTAACACTTTGTTCCAGGTTGCACCAGCATCTGTTGTGTACAGAATTTCGTTATTTTTAGGTAATGTCGTGTATGCTGTTATACATGTCTAAATTAAACAGAAACAATTCAAAACTTTTTTCAGAGTTCAAATGAATTAGCGTGTTTAGATTAATTCTCAAGTCTGAGACTTTGTCAGTGAGAATAAATGAACAGGAATCCATGATGTCTTTTTTTTTAATGATATACTTAGAAAGAAAAAAGATTGTACTATATTAAAAGAGAGCAACCGAAAGAAATCAAGATTAAACATTGCGTAAAATGTAAACCTCTGACTTCTAATGACTCAAAACCCTCAGTTTCTACCACTTCACGAAAAAATAGACCGATGTAAATTGTGTTTTGCGATGTATGAGGTACAAAAAAAAGCTTACTTGTGTCAAATTGGGGAAAGTATTCGTTAACAAAATCATAGATAACTTTCCCGTTGAAATGCATTTACCCAGATACCAATACTGCAGTCCTAAAACTAAACTGAGAAGCGACTGGCACGAGGAGATCCAGGAATAAATAAACTAGACGAAGCGTGCAAAGAACACAATATAGCTTAAGCTTAAAGCTAGGATTTAATAGATCGACTTGCCGTTGATGAAGTTCTAATTTCAAAAGCTGAAAAAGAGAGAGTTGATCTTTCTCTGGCGTGGAGGGAAACACTTGTCGCTTCCATCGCTAAGAAAATCACGAAAACAAAACTCAGGTTCGGGATGGGAAATTAAAAAAAATGGATCAACTCATAAAAGAACTTCACAAACTAACACAGGAAAATTTTCGAAGACAGAAAGGGTTGTACTGGGCCTGACATCCCGTATGCTAACCTAAATAAAGGGTATAACTACCTACTGACATGCATTAACGTCATGTCCAAGTTTTCTTGAGCTGTTCCCCTTACGTATAAAACTGGCGTAAACTATACCAAAGCTTTCAATAAGATACTGACAGGCCCCTAAAAATTTAGAAGTCGTTTTAAGGGGTGAGTTTTACATTAAAGACTCCAAAGCGCTACTTAGGGACCATAACATCAACATGTACTCTCCATACTCTGAGAATAAAGCGAGCGTGGTAGAAACATGCAATGAATTTCTTGCAATTTATTTTCTTCATGTAGTGTCCGTTGATAAAAAGCAAGTCAACGTGATGCTTACTTTAAACTAAGAACTCGCACGATAAACACGAGGTTCATCATTCTCGAAATTAAAAACAGATACCAAAATGTTGTTGGCTTTTCCGAACGACGCAATTTTGGATAATGGAATCGGGTATTTATTGAACATGCCAACACCTAACTTGTGTGTATCCCAGTCACGTTCTGAAGATGGAACGGGATGTATACTAGCTAACACAGACCACACAATACGTTTACCATCCTCACTATGCACATTGACCAGTATATCAAGCCCTATTTTCAGCTTGTTGGGGAGTGCTGTGTAACCTTTCGCAGCAAACGATTGAGTGATTCCAACACATAGTTCAATACACACGCAGCGGTTATCAACCATCCACTCCTATTACTGTAAACTGTTCAATACTATGCAGAATCTTGTTTTATATTGCCGAGATAACCTATTTGTTCCCCACTCTGGTAAACTGTCAGAATTGAAATAAGCTTTAATAGTTTCCGTATTATTTTTTGCTTTTTTGAAAAGAATTCATAAAACGGTTTGAGCTTTTATGTTTACGATAAGACGCTGACATTGCTTTAAAACATTCCAATATTTATTCTCGTACAGTTTTAACAAAATCAACGGTTCATAGTGCATTTCATCTGACATAAAATCCTGCTTGAAAGTCAAGAAGCAGCTGTTGAAAGCATCGCGCACGAGGTCAAACCCCCCTAAATCTACACTGAACAGCCTCACCTATAGTTTGGTTTCATCGGTCACCCTAGTTTTGTCTTTCAAATCGTGAATCATGTAGAACAAGGCCCAGTCAATACTGGTATCCTCTATTATAGGCACGACTAGAGATCTGACATTGTTTACTATGAGGTTGAAATTTGCCGACATTTGAAAAATTATTCCTTTCTTCGACCGAGGCTTTAGTTTAGGAAAAATCAATTTAAGTTTTTTTGACAACTCTCCAATTTCTCTTCCACGTAATTTTACAGCACCGCCCCACTTGCGCCTTTTATACATGAACTGGTCAGAGTAAGTCCCAATGGACGATTTGTAGATACGTTAAAATTGTCCTTCGTGATGACCTACGTTTATATGTCTTGTCCCTAAACGTCTTCTTGCAGTACTGACACAGGAAAATCGCATTGTCAAACATTGGAAGAGTGTAATTTTCTTCTTCATCTATCATTGTTGGTCCTTTTTTTTATCTTCCGATGTTGTGACCGTCTCTTCGTTCATCGGAAGAACATCAGATGAATGTGAAATCCTAGCATGAACCGTAGCTTTTACCAAATTGGGGAAATACTTCGAACAGGCTTCACAGTAATATATACTCGCAAACTTCATTTTGTCAGGCACCTGCAGTTTCCAGGGCAGTGAAGGGGTGTTTGTTTTATGTACATTTCCTAGATCCACAATGTGATGTATTTGTGAACTCTCTATTGAGAAATTTGTATTCTTTTTTCCAGTTATCACGTAATGTGAGATTTTTTAGGTCCACCTAAATGTTGCAGTTAGGAAGAAAGTTGTTCAAGTACCATTCAACCAAACTGTTACAAACATTCGTTTCTGCTATGCCCACAATGGTCCAATGGGGTGGGTGCAGCGAGCTAGTTTTATTCGCTGTCACGAATGGGAGGATTTTGATCACGTCTTCTACCAGTGTCCTTTTTGCATTCGGAGTGAGGAGATGGGAAGCAGTGGTTTCTGATCTTGTACGGCCTTTAATATTTGTGAATTTTTCCCAGCCAGTACCGGAACTGGTTACAGACAAGACCAGCTACTTATTGTCGGAGAAGAACGTAAAGCATTGTTTTATGAGACGCCTGTAGAAATGTGGTGGGGTTGGGCAGAAGAGCAATTGTGCCAAGGATATTGGTCGGTGTTGGTGAAGTTGCTGACTGGTCAACCTATTTCTTTTAGTTTTGCGCTGGGTTTTCATGTTAGCTATAATTTTGACATGAATTTCACTACTTGCTGTGGAGTAAGGATTGTATTTTGTTTCTTATATTATGGTTTTAGTATGAATTTGTGTTAATAAACTTGTCTCCACACCTGGGCAAGTTTAATTGCCCTAGTTGGGATGGGATTTAGTTTCTTCAGCAACATGCTCATTTAGCGACAACAAAATAACAATTTCCAGCTGTAACAAAACTAGTGCAAAATAAAAAGGATAATTACAACTTCTGTAATATTTAACAGTCTTACTGTAAACTGGTTCGGTAATCCAATAGTACCATATTTGAGCCAGTTCTTCGTGAAATTTACGTCCATTTGAACCATAGCTTTATTTTGCATTAGAAGAGGTTGTTCTGTAAAAAATATTATATTTAGATATACAAGAATAACGAATATATATATAATAATTTTTCGTTTTAGTAGAAGTTTTCTGTGCTGGCAACTTATGCAAATAGTGTGAGCAGTTTATTCAGCACTACACAAGTAATTTCGTGGGCTGTAATACGTACATTACAACAATTGTGACTTCTTTATTCATGGATTATCATACGCCTTGTTACAATGGAAGGCATAATTCATCGGTTGATGCATAACGCGGTGGAAATGTTCGGGTGCATCTCCGAGCACTTCGGGATATTTTTATCAGAGCTATTTAAGCCTCAATTCCCCCCCCCCCCCCTCAGAGCTATTTCACAGCATTAAAACTTGACTTATTTCTTCACAGTATCACATTTTGGATGACACAAACATTAAAAAAAAAATAGTGTGGGTGCACAACTAGCACAATATGTTTGTGCGAAATTATCAAAATGGTACCACCTAAAGACTTCTTTATCAAAATAACAAACATGCATAACTTTTAAACCATACCTCCAAACTAAATAAAACAAGCTTCTACTAGATATCATCGACCATGTCTTTCATAAAACCAAAAATATTTCCGGTGTACTGCCATCATCCATTATTTCCCCCACTGTGAAGTGTAATATATTAATACCAATGTGAATGTTAGAAAACGTACATATGGTCCAATAACATCTTCGGACAGGACATAAAATTTGGCATGGCAAACCTATGCTTTAAAAAAAATGTACGAACTTCTTTGGGTAGGATTTTGGGTAGGAATGTGTGGACTTGTTGTTGTTGTCTAACCATCCCTTGAGCATAAGGCAACCAGCAAGAACATGTCAAGTAAAATATGCAAGTTTTAATACAGCGGAGGCTTTGTTGCCATTGCTTTCCAATGTAAACAACCCACTTTTGATTTGCTAAATGTGTGGATAGTGCTCAGATGCAACCCAGTCATCCACAGTATCAAAGCTTACATATTTTTTACATGACGTGTTCTTGGTATCCCTAATTTGCAAGGAAGGATTATCCTACAACAATTGCATTACTACCTGCGATTTTCTCATACTTCCGCTGCGTCTGTTAGGATGGATGGAATTTATTATATAAAATCTTGGTACTATACACTCAGTCAGGTGAAAATTAATTAACTTTCTTAATAAATGTTTCATAAAACTCACCACATCTCTGTAAGTTTCAGGGCTATCATATTACCTAGAGGAGCCTTTGGTGGACAACAAAAGTATTGACAAAGGAAGAGAAGTGAGTCACGTTCTGTTTTCTAGACAATTTGGCTTATTGTATGTTTCCGTGTTTGACTGTGTGATCCTCAAGCACAATACTGGGCAAAACAAACGCTCACTTTCTTTATTACTTTGTTACTTTATTTTGTACATAAGCCTGCGGACCTTAAGTCATTCGCTCAACTCTATACGGAGTGTTTCAACAATGCTCTCAGAAATTATTGTTAAAACCTCGTGATAGTCCTTTGGATGGCAACGATGAAACGATGAGTGTTTGTCTAAACAATAAGAGGTCGTCTTGCAGCTCTTATTGCTGAAATTCACAGAAAGAGATAGCAACATTACTTGAAAAGGAAAAACAAAATGGAGTCCATGCAATCGTAATTACAAGCTGTTACAAACTATGGCTATTATTAATATTTCTTAGAAATGCCCCTGTTCTTGTGGAGTTAGTTTAGAAAGGGTAAAATAGATCGAAGCATTCCTGAATGGCAGAGAGCAAAGGGTTGTTGTCAATGGCATGCAATCTGCCTGGATGTCCGTTACATCAGGAGTACCACATGGATTGGAGTCGTTGGGCCAAAGCTGTTTTCCCTGTACACTACCGAATCTCATCATTCTGTGAAGAATGACTGATGGAAGTTTGCAGATGGTGTGACAGGCTCTGCCACGACAAACAATCTAGGAAAAAGTACTGGATTTCAAGGGGACATTAACAGTCTTCCGTCATGGTATGACAGTCATGGTATGCGACTGCACCACTGAAGAGTGGAATAATGCATCTTGCGTCAAAGAACATTAGAAGAGATTATTTACTTGATGGCACGAAACCCCAACATTTTGATAGTGTTCGAGACCTTGGTGTTGTTATTGAATTTAACGTGTCAGTCTGCCGACAGTGTGCACCTGCTGCTGCAAGACCTAAAAGAATGACTGGGTTTCTTCTCAGCATCTTCCAAAACTTAACCCAAATGAGTTTTCCAAGGTTCACAATACCCTTATCAGACCACTTATTGAGTTCTCTGGTATGGCCTTGTACCCATGATTGAGGAAAGACAGCAACTTGTTGGAGGGGGCTCAGAGGTTTTGCTCTCGCCTGCTTATGAAAGACAGGCTCACATACGAAGATAGACTTAAGGCAGCCAAGCTTCCTACTCTTGAACCACGGAGAGAGAGGGCGATTTATCGAGTGCTTCACGATTATGAGAGGACACTATGCTATCAACTCTTCAGAATTCTTCAGGCCCGCTACTACTACTAATATTCAGGGAAACTCCCTGAAGATTCAGAAGTCTCATGCAAGACTCGAAGCACGAAAGAACTTCTTTTCTGTACATGTTATATCAATGAACGGAACGCTCTCCCCGATGAGGTGTGTTTGGCAACCACCACAAACAAATTTAAGGTAGCCCTCGACAAACATTTGCACTACCTGTAATCCTTCTGTTCCCCTCCCCCTTTTCCCTAGCCGTCCTCTTTTTTCTTTTTCTCTTCAGCTACAAGTCTCTGGCTGTTCTGTTTCCCCCAGTATTAAACTAAACCACAACAAAATATTGGATATGTAGATAATTATAATTTAATTATTGCTTTTGTATATTACTACGCTAGACGAAGAAACACAATGGAGCCAAAATCCGTTTATTACTAACACTTAGAGCTAGCTTTCGTTTTATTAGTTTCATTATTTTCGTTTTGATGGTCATGGTAGCTGAGCAGTGACAGAGCCCAGCCTAGTTTTCCAAGAGGCTGATCTGCTCAGGACTGGAAAGGGGACCCTTGCTGTGCCAACCAGTGAAGTGTGACACACTACCACGCTCATTTAGCACAATGGGATTTATTCTGGGCATTACCTCGGACACCTGCTGTTATCAAAGGTTTCCCGGCTCGAATCCCTGGGGTTGCCACTCCCCTTAGTAGGCTTTCTTCGTCCTTCAAGATTTAGAATTGAGCCATTTCTTCTTTACAAACAGTTTGTTTCAGCTGACGTAAGGATCCAAGAAATTAAAAATAAGTCAACGAATAATAAATTTGCTCGAAACAGGGACTCAAAACTATTGAATGATAAACTCTTGTAAAACAAAGTACTTTTTTGGTTAGGGTTGATGTAAAGAATATATTCCCTTCCCATCTTTCAGAATATCCTAAAGGCATGTACATTTCGGGCTATTAGAGAACTCATAAGAGCATTTCGAATTCGAAAATCACCATATGCCTTCGCTACTACACTATTACCTCTTCACCTTTAAATGGGGGTAGGATGGTCCCTAGCAAAGATAAACTATTTTGGTTAGGAGTGATGGAAGAAAAGTTTCCCACCTTTCAGAATATCCAAGCTGTTCATTTAAGTCTTTTAAAGGGCTCACAAGTGTACTTTGAACAAAAAGATCATTGTGACAACCAATTGATAAAAGGAGCATTCGCAAAAATTAAGGGTGATATATTTGAATACGATTTTGCGGTTGAATGGTTGCTTTTACGTAAACGGTGTATACCAACTTTCTTGCTTATAATTGTGTGATGAACGTTTTTGTTTCACAGTATGCTTTTGATTTGTTGTCAGTTAAGGAGTTACAGCCAAAAAAAACTGTTTATAACTGCCATTTTGACCGCCATCTTGGATTTAGGGCTTCTGGGTAAATTTCGAAGTGGCTCCATATCTAAAAATGATCTTACAGGCATGCACATTCATCATGCCGAGTTTCATGCGTTTATGAAAAAGTGAACAATTCTTCGGCTCTGCAGCCTGACTAAAGGGAGACGAGTGGTGAGCACTATTCTCTTTTTGGTACGCAGTTCCGAGCTAGTTGGACTAGTTGCGGTGAGTGGTGAGTCATGTCATCAAATCCCCACTCTAGGCCAAACTGAGCTGTTGGACC
>JAHWFP010039032.1:12996-24574 GCA_023313725.1 Lithobius niger | reverse complement strand
CCCCCCCCCCCCCCCCCCCGCCTCACCGTGAATCCATTGAAGTGTTCGGGAGGGCAGGCGTTGGCCATATTATGTCGTGTTGCAGTGAATTCAGCATCTATGGTGGCGTTCTAAAAGGTTTTCTTGCGATGGTGCGTCAAGTTGTAAGAGCCAGATGGAATGATTGGGGTGCTCCATCCTGGTAGAGGCGGCCATTGCACTGTTCGGCTAGGGGTTTTTCAGCTCTACCAGGTCTGAGATCAGCACGACTGACAAGTCCCAATGTGGGAGGTTCGTCACAGTGTTGGTCGTTCCATCTCGAACTGATCTAAGGTGAGATGGGTGCATCTTTGTGCCTTAAATTCGGTTGTTAATTGCGGATTGATAGACAAGTTTGGTGGACCCTTTGAGGCGTTCCAAGAAGATGGGGTTCAGGAGTTGTAGAAAGACATCTAAAGGGGGATTGTTTGGATTGACTATATTCAGTTTCACTGATGAAGCTACTTTGTCTATGGCTGTCTTGAATCCTGTTGGATGATGACTTGAATGAAGTGGATGCGATCCTGGTGGCCTTATCTTTGGGTGTCTGTGTTCGTGAGGAGTCAGGCGTTAGTTGCTCCGCGTGAAGATGTGACATTTCCAGGTTATGGTAGGTTCTTGTACCCGTCTGGGTTAGAAGAACCGGGATGGGTGGAAGGGTTCTTGGATCGGCCACAAGTTGGAGAAGGAATTAGTGTGGAAATCATGGTGGTGCGGGCTCAGTTGGGGCAATTGGCAGGGAGAGGCTGCTGGTTCGAGTTCTCTTCTACCGGACTTTGGGCAGGAGCTTCAGTGGGGTTGATAATAGTCCTGTGCATGTCTTTGTCTTGATGTGTTGCACCACAAGTGTGAGGTGAAGGTTTTTCCATCGGGATGTTGTTGTTTAAATCTCTTGTAACGGGATGGTGTTGTGTTGAGCTCAAGATGTCGATTTCGTACGTTGAGCATGTGGTTTTTTCACATGGTCACGTTGATGTCATGGGCTGTGTGGGTTGTCTTCGGCTCCATTTTGATTTCAACACGCATTTCGTGAGAGCAGGCCACCAAAGACAAGGGATGATCACGCCCATCTTGAATTTTTTTTGGTCAGGACAAGCTGTCGGAGACCAGCTGTTTGAGTGAGCCCATGATGGCTTGAAACATTTTTTCATAACGTGAGAGTTAGTCTGGAATTGAGACGAGAAAAACGACGTGCTTCTTGATCCTCAAGGGAAGACAAGCTGTCTGAGACTAGTTGTATGGGTGGGATCAGTTGGCTTGCAACTTCAGTCATTTCAAGAGTTTTTAGTCACGAATGGGATGGGCAACGACGTCTTTCTTGGTGGTAAGGTGAAAACTAAACTAGCTAACTACCTGTATGGAAGTCCCCGTGATTACTTGATTCTTAACTTATTATGTGAGTATTACTAATGAATGAGGCGAGACGACGACGTCTATCTTGAATTTCTGGCCAACTGAAATGAATGTTACTGGATGAGGCGTGAGGCGCCCCCCCCCCCCCAGTCAGTGGCGGCATTCGTCAGTAGATGCTTGCGGCGTGGTTTCAAATTTCCTTGTGTCAAACTTGGCATCCCATTGCTCCGTGTGAAACGAGGTGCAGAAATATTAGTTTAAAGACTTTCGCTCAAATGTGGTTTCAGCAAGTTTCGTCTGGGATGAGCTGTTGCCCTCGTGGTGTGGAGAACTCCGGTCAACGCGTCGTAGCGATGCCACGTATGTGACGAGCTGCTGAGGAGTGGTTGAAACTTGGTTTAAAGTTGCGTGTCAGCAACATGCCACGCATGAGTTACTCAAAACATGGCGTCCATACGTCTAGGGTGAGTTTCAAGTTTTAGCATTGAAGAACTTCAATCAGAACGTGGTGTCACGTGCTTTGTTTGGTCAGGAGCTCAAACACATGGGTGTTTTTATTTTTTTATTTTTTATTTTAGTCACGTGTGAGACGTGCAGGTGTCTTAGCGGTTTTCTGGGCTTGAGTTTTCGTTCGACTGTGTGATCGAGTCACGATCGAGTCTAGCTGCAACGTAAAACTTCGTAGTGTTGAGAGCTTCACTCAAAACGTGGGTTCTAGCCACGTTGGGGACGATCAGATGTGTTGGCGGTCATATGGAGTTGATTCTTGATTTGATTATGTGCCCAATTTTCAATCAAGTCCAGCTACAACATGAAACTTCATAGTTTGGAGAGGTTCACACAAAAAAACGTGGGTTCTGGCCACGTTAGAGACGAGCAGATGTCGTGACTGTCTTGTAGATTTCAGTCTTGACTTGATTATGTGACGTAGTCACAATCGCGACAAGCTGTAACCTGAGACCTCTTGGTGTTGAGGGCTTCACTGCAAACGTGTGTCAGCCATGTAAGAAACCAGGAGATGTGTTGACGGTCTTGTTGACTTGAGTCTTGACTTGATTATGTGACCTAGTCACCAAGTCACAATCAAGACATGGTCTTCTTGGTCTTGAGAGCTTCACTCCAAACGTGGGTTCTAGCAACGTAGGAGATGAGCAGATGTGTTGGCGGTCCTGTAAACTTGACTTGATTATGTGACGGAGTCACAGTCGGGCCAAGCTGCTTCATGAAACCTCTTGCTCTGGAGAGCTTCACTCAAAACGTGGGTTTTTAACCACGTAAGAGACGAACAGATGTGTCGGCGGTCGTGTTGACTTGAGTCTTGATTTGATTACGTGATGGAGTCACAATCGGGACAAGCTGCGTCGTTCGAGTGGGTTGAGAAATGGTTGGAAGTTGTTGCAAGTGCGAATGCGAACGTAATCGGGGATGCGAATGCGAATCCCAATGTGAATGTGACTGTGAGTTTGAATGCGATTGCGATTGCCAGTGGCATGCGAGTGCGGTGCAAATGCGAATGCAGGTCCGTCTGTGAAATACAAATGCGAATGCAAATGCCCAAGGGGGCATGCTGGCATTCTGGGTAGTTCCGGTTCCTGTCCATGGAGGGATCATGGCTTGTCATTATGCTGGTTGGCAAGCGAGTGCTGATGCGAATGCGGGTGTTGAGTTGAGGGCGCTTCATTCGGTAGCTTGATCGGAAGCCGGAAGCGGAACGATGAAGCTCTCGGGTGCCGTCGTCGGCCTAACGTTCGGCAGGAAAAAGTAGAAACGATCACGGCGGGCTCCACACGAATGTGAATGAATAGAGGTAAAAATAAATAATCCCAAGGTAAGACGACCTGTCGCCAGGTCGACTTGAGAACTGCCAGGGATTGGCTTCCCTGCCACACTGTACTCCCTCTCGATCCTCTTAGTATCCTTGCTCGGGCACATTATTATTACGTTGCACCCTTCATGTATAACTGAATTAACTCAGAATAAGTAATAACTTACTTACCTTTAAGTAGACAAGTAACACTCTTCTTAGGTTAGTATCAACATCAAACCCTCGGCCGAGGCTAACCTGAAGACTACTGAACAATGTTTCAACTCTGTTAATTGTAAAACCATCAGTTTTCCTTTTGTTACTGACTGATTGTAATGCCTACAATTTCATCTAGCAGGTACATTGCTGTTGAGCCATTGTACTAGATAATAAGCTGCCCTCTGCTCTCTGTAACACACTCCTTGTTGGATTGTTGCTCCACAGTTGTTACCTTCTTTTTTGTTGCCTTTTTTTGCTCCTAAGGACTCGTAAGGAGAAGATGTAAATTAAGATAGCACAGCCTCTGTAATACTACCAATGCTGTGGGAAAACAAGATGGATGCCGAGTAGCCATCTTTGTAGGCCTGAACCACAAAAACCAGCTATGATTTAGCCCTTCTCCTTATCAAGACAACTACCATTCAACTGAGAGGCAGTAGTAGATACTGCAACGTCAGATAGCACCAAAAATTCCCTTTGACTTCCTCCCGGGAATTACAGCGAGTTTCTCCGTCTCAGCATGACTAGGCCTGTATGAACTTCTTCTGTTCCAATACGGGGACTAGTAGAAACCGTTACGTAGCGACAAAAAGTGAGTACAGAAGGAGCAGCAACCCGACATGTAAGTCCTTGTTAACCACTGACTAATAACTTGGTTGAGGAGCTCAAACCATGGTTCCTTTCTTCCGTCTTGTAAACATAAGTTTATCTGGCAGAGAGACATCAGTCTGGGCAAAAAAGATTCACGTGCCTCTAATCTAAAAATCAAACTCTACCTTTTCGCATCCCTCAGCGACTATGACAAAGTGCCTTTGCCGGTAGTCAGTGTGTATGTCTACGCCGATGAACTTAGGTTAAGAGGCCAGTATGGATCTACCATGCTCTGCCTCTTACAGGTCAGGTCAAGCCGTCCGTCCTGCTGCCTAAGCCCTGTATCAGTCATTCAGTCTGAAGCGTTACACCAGACCAGTATGGACTTCGCTTGCCCGCAACAGAGGGTAAAGTTGTTACAGCCAATGCACTAACAACCGATACCCTAACAACTGGTAGCATTGTGATTTGGTAGTCCAGTGACCTAGTAGTATAGCGGTTTGGTAGCCCAGTGATCCGCAAGCCTAGTGAGTTGCTAACTACGATAAAACGACACCACACCTGGAATGGAAGTTAGGTTAGACACACCTACTTTTGCTTTTTAGTAAAACCAACCACTTCGCAAGAAAAGGATGGCGTAACTCTGGGCTTCACAGAACTCGACACAACAACCGCATCGAGGCAACCGTGCTCCAATGCAGCTACAACCACATTATAAAGGTGTACCCATTTTGAATGGCATAGAAAATTTCAAGGTTTGGAAAACTTCATTCGGTTGCTTAGCAGACGAAAAATTTTGGAATCCAGATGTTTTGACAAACTTGTCACCCGATCCGGAAGTTGCGACACTAGAAGAAATACGAGATTGGCAGCAAAAAAAACGCTGGATGCAAGCTAATGCTTATGCGGACGATTGCACCCAATATACTGTTACACATCCAGACAGCACAGTACGCTAAACAAATATGGGACCAATTACACAAAGATTATGCAAGGACTGATCCCTTCGAACAATGAAGAAGTTAGGTGAACTCATGTCCATCAAAATGCATAACGCAGAAGATGTTGCAAGCTACATTCGTAGGGCCAAAGCATTAAAGAGCGAAGTAAAAGCAACAGATTATCCCCTGACAGAGAACGAAGCCTGCGTGTGGACCCTACGAGGTATACAACACCCAACATTAAATGTAGCCAGGGAAACATTGTTGCGGTCAGGACGAGCTTTAACTTTCCAGTTACTACAAACTGAGCTGATAGATAGCCTTGCTTATCCCAGTGTAGAACCGACTGCTTTTACTACTCCACCAACAATTATTGCACATGCACAGGCGTACTTACAACAAAACTCCCAACTGCTAGATGAATACCGTCGTACTGGCAACAACACGCAGCTTATGTCAACTAACCTAACCCAAGCAACCACACACCGCATAGATTCAGAACCGCCACAGATGACGAGGTATTTTTATAACCAGACGTATCAACCAGAAGAACAAGTATACCAACTTCAGCAACCACGTAATCAAGTATACCCCACAGCAACACGTAAAAACCAACCGGGGCCCAGGTTTCAACAACAACAGTAACGATCAACGCAACGAAGACGGCCCGCTCCGTGTTCGTATAGCCGCAGTTTATAGCACCAATTTCGGGACCCCTCACATCCCCCCCAAGGGCCCAGATGTTAGAAATGTTACGGGTGGGAGCATTTAGCCAGTGGATGTGGCACGTGCAACACGCCCGCACACAAAAGAAATGGACTCAACAGCAATTTTCAGCGGTCAAGAACTTTTAATGGACCCCAGCGACAAAACCAGCGGCCACAATGCAATCAACCGAATCTAGACCGCACAAGCCAGCAACAAGCAAGCGCAAGGACAACAATTAGAGCCTACAACAATAAACCCTGAAACTGTTCCATTCTTGTGCCAAGATCACCAAGCGTATGGGCTGCAGGGTAGGCCCGATAAATTATCAACCTTCGACCAGGAAAATTGCGTCCAAATAAGACCAAATCAGGTTGTACCGAACTTTTCTAATTCCAGCTTAAGAAATGTGAATGTTCACCCAGAATGTGACACTTTTTCACATGACTCAGGCTCAACTATAAATTTAATCAAAAGATGTTATAAGACCATAGACAAGAACAAATGTCCACGAGTAAGGATACAGCTCGTATCCAACGATATTTGTGCATACGGAGTTTTAATAGGAGATTTACGGGTTACAGGTTACAACCGAACAGTAACCAATTGAAACACTCAACTATTTTAAGAAATGTCGTTGAAATGCCAGCTGCATCCCGATAATTATTATCAGCGTCAAGGATCATAAACAGTAATCTAAATTCAAATTTAAGGACGAAGGTTAGAGAAAGAAATTACCTGCATCGCCTTATCATGTTTGGTGAACGCAACAGACATTTGTTTAATATCCCGTTCAAGATAGATCAATCTTATGATGTAAATGGTGACGCGGTGTTTCGTGAGCTTGAGGAAGCTCAACTTCAGGGCAAAACGAATTTTATATTTTGTTTCCCACAAACCCATGAAGTGGGAAAACCCCCAACTCAGGAAATAACTGTGCCAAAACAACTGTTACTATTAAGTCATTATGTTCAACCACAACAAATTGCAAATACCTTAAATTAGCCAAAACTTACCCCAATGTGGAACCATTTGTGCCAATAACAATAGTTCCTATAAATAATTTGGACCCTATTATAGGACGACCTCCCCCAATTACCGAAAGGTTACAAACTGAGTCATCACCTGAACAACTAAACTCCACCTTGCCATTAGAGCTTATAACCCACCACATTAAAGAAAAGGCTCATGCTCACCTAGATGAATGGGTGGATATATGTCAGCTTCTACGACAACCCCGTAAGTTGCGACCATTGCCCCGTTACTTAGTAAGACCTTTTTCCTTCAAACGAAACCCTCGTTTTAAATGTTAAGTTGCCCTAGGGTTGCCTGCACTGAGATTTGGGACTGTTGCCTGCATGTCGATGCCTTACCCCCTTTACACACCTCGTATAAAGAAGCCAGGTCTTTTCCCAATGTTGAGCGATGGGACAAGGCTATGCAGGCCGAATTGCAGACCCTCGATGACATGAAAGTTTGGACCTTGTTGATAGACCCCCCCCCCCCCCTCGGGGATGTACACATGATGAATAGTAAGTGGGTTTATGCCCGGAAGTTTAATAAGGACGGTTCCTTGCAGAAATTTAAGGCGCGTTTGGTCGCCTATGGCTGTTCAGCCAGACCTCACATCGATTTCGGAGAAGTGTCCTCGCCGATTTTACGTATAGCCTCTCTCCGCCTCATGATGGTCATGGTTGCCTCCCGCCATTATTCCTTCCGGTCGGCAGACATACAGGGGGCCTACTTACATGGTGAGGTCGACTGTTTAATTTATTTACGGCCACCACCTGGGTTCCAACAGTCTTTCGGGGGCGGGCATAAAGTCTGCCATTGAATAAATCACTCTACGGTTTGCGCCAATCCGGGCGCCTATGGCATCTGAAAATGAAAAGTATTATGACGAAATGAGGTCTAACCCAGAGCCAATGGGACCCCTGTGTGTTTTATCAGGTTGTGGGGACTGATACCCTTATAATGGGTATCCACATCGACGTGATCGACAACATCTTACGTGAGATAGGTAAGCACCTAACCATAGTTGAAACTATGAACACCTTATATCTCGGACTCCTCCTTGAGAAAACTGAGCAAGGCATATACCTTTCCCAACCGTCGTATATAGCCAAGATCGTTGAATCTTTCGGGATGACGGACAGTGTCCCTGCCTCGAGAACCTTCCTTAACGATGGAAAACATTGATTATTGTGCCGACTCCCCCCTGTTGGATGACCCCTGCCAATACCAGTCCCTCATTGGTTCCCTCCTTTTTTTAGTTTCCAATACACGTCCAGACATTAGTCACTGTGTCATTAACTTATCCCGTTATAATATTTGCCCCACTCAATTACACTGGAATGCTGCTAAACGGGTGGTACGCTACCTTAAGGGCACTGCATGTTACCGCCTTTTCTTTCCTTCGGGGAACACAGACTTGGTCACGGCCCTCTGTGATGCCACTTGGGGTAGCACGAAGGATGCCCGTGGTTTTAATGGCCATGTCCTTAAGTTTGCCGGTTGCATCATCAACTGGCGCACCAGCAAACAGAAGATGGTGGCGCTCAGTAGTGCTGAGGCCGAGCTCATGGCTATGACGGAATGTTGCAAAGATCTTGAATGGGTCCGCGGAATGCTCATTGAATTGGTCATGTCCGCTCGCATTTCTGATCCGTCCCCTTTATATTCTTATAGCCGTTCTGCCATCGATTTAGTCAATTCCCTTAGCGCTACGACTCGTTCAAAGCATTATGCTCGACGTGTATGGTATATTCGCGATTTGATCGAGTCACGAACTGTTGTTTTGTGTTTTCGATCGGGTCATGACCTCCTCGCTGACCTCCTGACCCATCCTGTGCCGTCTGATCGCCTTCTACATTTCCTACCCAACCTTAATTTAGTTCCCCACGACACCTAATCCCACGACTTTTTTTTTTAATTACTTGTTGAGTTAAGTAGTTGTTAAGTTCCTTGACTGTATTTTTTTGCACGTTGCTTTTCTGTGTTTCCCACACTAACTTCCTATGGAGAGTGTCCCTCGCACAAATTGTCGAGGGAGGGGGGACTGCCAGGCATTGCCTTCCCTGCCACACTGTACTCCCTCTCGATCCTCTTAGTATCCTTGCTCGGGCACATTATTATTACGTTGCACCCTTCATGTATAACTGAATTAACTCAGAATAAGTAATAACTTACTTACCTTTAAGTAGACAAGTAACACTCTTCTTAGGTTAGTATCAACATCAAACCCTCGGCCGAGGCTAACCTGAAGACTACTGAACAATCTTTCAATTCTGTTAATTGTAAAACCATCAGTTTTCCTTTTGTTACTGACTGATTGTAATGCCTACAATTTCATCTAGCAGGTACATTGCTGTTGAGCCATTGTACTAGATAATAAGCTGCCCTCTGCTCTCTGTAACACACTCCTTGTTGGATTGTTGCTCCACAGTTGTTACCTTCTTTTTTGTTGCCTTTTTTTTTGCTCCAAAGGACTCGTAAGGAGAAGATTTAAATTCAGATAGCACAGCCTCTGTAATACTACCAATGCTGTGGGAAAACAAGATGGATGCCGAGTAGCCATCTTTGTAGGCCTAAACCACAAAAAACCAGCTATGATTTAGCCCTTCTCCTTATCAAGACAACTACCATTCAACTGACAGGCAGTAGTGGATACTGCAACGTCAGATAGCACCAAAAATTCCCTTTGACTTCCTCCCGGAAATTACAGGGAGTTTCCCCGTCTCAGCATGACTAGGCCTGTATGAACTTCTTCTGTTCCAATACGGGGACTAGTAGAAACCGTTACGTAGCGACAAAAAGTGAGTACAGAAGGAGCAGCAACCCGACATGTAAGTCCTTGTTAACCACTGACTAATAAAGAAGTTCACTCCTTGGTTGAGGAGCTCAAACCATGGTTCCTTTCTTCCGTCTTGTAAACATAAGTTCATCTGGCAGAGAGACATCAGTCTGGGCAAAAAAGATTCACGTGCCTCTAATCTAAAAATCAAACTCTACCTTTTCGCATCCCTCAGCGACTATGACAAAGTGCCTTTGCTGGTAGTCAGTGTGTATGTCTACGCCGATGAACTTAGGTTAAGAGGCCAGTATGGATCTACCATGCTCTGCCTCTTTCAGGTCAGGTCAAGCCGTCCGTCCTACTGCCTAAGCCCTGTATCAGTCAGTCAGTCTGAATGACCAGTATGGACTTCGCTTGCCCGCAACAGAGGGTAAAGTTGTTACATCCAATGCACTAACAACCGATACCCTAACAAGAACAATAGATGCAGCCGCTCTTGTGCGAGCTGTATTTATAATGAGGGCCGCACAGGCGCGGTGAAGGTTGTTGAGTTGGGCGGATCGACACAGAAGAAAATCTCAAGGTAAGAAAGCATCAAGCGGAGCATAGATGCAAAAATTAACAGGTTATGTATTTTCCAGCAATAGAAAGGTTATTAGCTAGAAAGAAGCAACCAAAATTTAATTTGCCCTGTTTTCTAAAGTTCACTTGACTACCACCAGCATGGCGTATGCTTCGTCGAATTCCTTAACTCAATAGTTAATAGGATTCCAAATTTACAATGATGAGTGTTAGAAATAAATTCGATCTTTCGTTTGGGCTTCACCCAGACTACAAAAGTACAGCCAACGGACCAACCAACATTTTGCAATTTGGTGTCCGTTATGGCTACGTTTCACTCGCTTCGGTCGCTCGCGCCACTAATAAGGTTTAAATACGTTTTTGTCACTATTCGTCTGTAACTGCCTTCCCATACTTTTAATGCTTGTATTCTGCACATATGGTGATGATCGGCTTATCACACCCAAAAGATCAGAAAGTAGTGAGCACTTTTCATAATGATTCAGCTCATAAACAAACTATTTGGCATATGAATTGTGGCTGTTCCTGTATGACTCTCATCCCAGAGGTGTAATGTTAGTATTTTGCATCTACCTGTTGAATCTTTTGTGGGGGCCAATGACTCATTATCCGACGTAGAAAGTCGTCAATTTTCACTACTGAAGCAATTTTTTGTCTTCTACTTACTACCTGTATTTAGAAAAAAACCGCTGTTTCTGATGAACGGTGATTTTAGCTCGCTTCGCTCACTCAATCAGTGCAAAAACCTCCTCAAAAAATATGACTGAATTAATGTAACCAGAGCCGGCAGCATTCTTTATCTATATTCGTAATGCCCTAGTTGTTTACTTCACATTTTTCACTGTTACTTTGGCCTACTAGTCTGTTTCTTTTTAAGACAATTTTATTTCTTTTAATTCAAATATATTGAGCTGCATAAACTGCAAAGTATGAGCAACGCCAGAGCCAACCACCATTAACCACACATCACTTGTGATTTGTTTTAGTACTATACTTTACGTGGGTTTTCTTGTTTCACTCATTTTAAGAATTTCTTTTTCTTACGTCCTCAAGTGAAAACGCAACGATTTTCATGCAAGTCAGGCATTACGCAAGGAATTAACTTATACCCAACGCTGCTCGTGTTTTACTACAAATAAGGAGAGACACGGCTAATGGCTTAATGTAAACACTACTCGTCGTTTCTTGCTGTCTTAAATATTACAAATGCAGACATAGAAATATTATCGAGACCCTTTTCTGTTGTAAATATATATTTTCTTTACTTTGCATTTAGCATTTAAATTATGGCGTGTGTTTGCGTAATGTAATTTAATTTAACTGCTAAACGGGTATTCTACGGTATTGCATTTTAAATCCATAAATCAACTCCATAAGACTTTTCACCCTTTCACTTACTGCACGTGCTTCATTTTTGACCGTTGTCTCCACTATTTCAAGAGTAGTAGACGGGCACACATATAAATAAATAAATAAACACACTGAACGATTTTAATTATGTTAGATTATTATTATTATTATTATTATTATTATTATTATTATCCACCCAAAACCAAAACTGGTAGAAAAACC
>JAHWFP010039032.1:767-12596 GCA_023313725.1 Lithobius niger | reverse complement strand
TGCTACTAGCGGTAGGTTTTTCTACCAGTTTTGGTTTTGGGTGGATATCACAACTTTCATAGGACTGTGAACGTACATAAGGTTACACCGTCTGTTTAAGATGCTTCAATCCCATTTTTGCACACACTGACTAACAATCGCTGATTTCGTTCGCTTTGCTCACTCAATCAGCGCATCCCCTTCAGTTGTTTTGTTTATCCCTGCAACTTCCCCTTAATTTTTCAAGATTTCGTTCATATTTAGTCATGCAGAAACCCCCGAAGGTCGCTGTTACTAAAACAGCAGAACGCGAAGCATTTTTTTGGGGGTTATAAACAAAAAAAAAACCATTAGCTTGTGTATGCTCGTATTGTTGCGTAACCATCATCTAACATGCACCCCTTTATTCTTACGCAATCCACGGCAACGTTAACGTTTCTTTATTTTGTCCTTCGTTACAGTTCAGTTTTTAGTTCGTCCAGGCTTTTACAATAAATCTAAGGACCAGTCTTGATTGTTCAAGCCATTGTTGCTTAAAATCTTTGGTTGCAACTTGGAAAAGAAACGAAATTTAAATTCGCCGGTGGCGAATTTCAAAACCCTCCCACGCATTTGTCCTGACCCCTACAACCCCCAAACCAACAAAAGGACCATCCTCAGATCACCAAGCATCCGTGTGCATAAGTTCAGTTACGTAGGCCTTCTCAATTTTACGCTAGCCACGAGCAAAAAGTCTATGGGATTTAACATGGGAAAAATCTTATTAGCTAGACAGCTAGATAGTAACATAAAAACAACGTTATTGACGCATCTTTTTCTCTATGATTGGTGGACACTCATCCTTTAAATCTTAGTTTTTCTTAATCTCTGACCCTGCCCCTTACATTTTCCACAATTTGAAACATTTCTTTCGCATTGGGATTTATGCTCAACATATGCCAAAATATACTTTCAATTGCTTACAGTTAACAGACTCGTGTCTGCTAGTGAGCCGCCTTTTTATCATTAACAATCAATTTTTAACAATCGGATGTCTACAATGGGATGATCTAATGTTACTTGGCGGCGACACACTAGCGTGTGTCTAGATTATTCACCATGATGTAATTTATCCTCTTATTTTGCTTGAAATCTTTTCTGATTACTAAGCCAAAACGTCGTGATTTCTCCATTTGCTTGCGTGCTGCCTGGCTTTAATATTACGAATCCGCAGAAACAATGACAAAAGTCTATTACATTTAAAGTAATATGAGAAAATCTGTGCTGTAAACCTTAAGGATAAGTACATGCAACATGAAGTCATGGAAGGTTTATGAAGTAGGTAAATAAAATGACGCATCCCTTAACACATAAAATAAAATATGGTGGTATCAGTACGGCAGCTATCCACTGGTGCACCCAAGTGGGGGGGGGGGGGGGGGGCGCACAAGTTTCCGTTTAACCCTCCCTCCCCCCCCAGTCGGAAGTTATTTGTAAAATTTTGTACAAATATACAAATAAGGACTTTCTGGCAATTGGAAAAAACTCTGAAAATGAAGGCTTTGCAAAGGCTCTAAAGTTGCTGATGAAGAGTTGTTTTCCAGAGCTCTGAGGGTTTAAAGCACCCTTTCTCCCCATTTTCTAGACTTCTTAACCGGATTCCTGGGTCCTTATTTTTTGTTGCCTTTCCCCCCCCCCCCCCCCCAGAAAAAAATTGGGTACATCATTGCAATCAGCTAGTATTCGTTGTTCAGCTTGTTTTTGTGTTTTATGTGCAACAAAGATCATGCAAAAACAAACATTTTTTTAACGAAGAAACAAGGAGCTGTTTATTCGCTTAGGCTGAGATGGTACATGATTAGAAGACAACACAGAGAACATGAAACTCTTGTACCCTGTCACGTGGTATTTGGGGTAGGGGAACTGGTTGTTACCCTATTGGCTGTGCCGTTGGTCCAGAACAACCAATCAAGTCCATGAAATGCATTTTATATCAAGGTAGTACAAACTTTCAGTCAGTTGCCCAACCCCACGTTACAGGTCCCCAAATTCCAATCATAACACATTTTTCTTGGAAGCGCTCTTTTGCGCTAACATGAACGACATCTGGTGGTAAAACGACGAAACCATCCACGACGCTCCTAAAACATAACTTTGATGCGGTTTTATATTTTATTTTTTAAACAATACAGCTGTTAATAAATAGAATTTGGGATATATACATAATACATATATGATATATATATATATATATATATATATATATGTATGTATATATATATTACAAATTTATTTATCCTTTTTGAAATTATGAAAAATATATTCTCTTAATTTAGACAATCAATTTTTTTTAAGCATTGTTCCTACATAGAGACTGGTGGGATAGTTGTTCTCCCTAAACACATGAAAGGAAATTGTTTAGCGGCTGATGCGACAAATTTCCACTACTTCGAACTTCGATATTTTTTTTTATAACCGTTATAATTAAGTTAGGGAAATTTATTACACGGTCTTACCTAAAATGGATTACTAAAAATTTTGCAGTGGTTTAGGCCTACTTGATTTCTTTAAAATAATTTATTGAATTTAATAAATAAAATTTCCCCCCTGTTGAAAAAGAATTATTTAACCAAATGTTTAAAACGACTTAATAAATAAGCTTTAAAACTTAACAAATGTACAGCGGTATGGAAAAAACACTACTCACTGAGCAATCTTCGATCGGCTGAGTTCCAAGACGTCCAGTTCGGAACTTTCATTACTATTATTCTTTTTTCTTATGCAATGGGTCAAACGTTAGCTTTTCTGCTTTATCATTCTACATTCGTTTTCCATAGCACATTGATTCCACAAGTACATAATTACTGTATTATTACACTCAAGGTTGTACCCATATTCCGAACTATATAGTGTGTTTAGGTATAATACCCATACCCCACATAGTCATTATACGAAGTATAAGTATTTATGTGAAATACACTGTTACGTATATTATAATGATCCGCGTTATAGTTGAAGTTGTTGGGAATGTGTAATATTTTATTGAAAATGCGGACTACAACATACAATCTGGTAGTACGCGACGTACTAAGTTTATTACGCCGTGAACCTATGACTGAATTACGCATCCTCTATCGGTTTATGAACACCTATAAACGACGGTTCTGACGTCACATGTTTGTCTAAGGTGATTGAATGGCTGTCATATCGTTGATATGGATAAATCATGAATAAAAAATTCAGCAAATTTCTAAATTTTTTTAACTCGTGCCGCTAAAATTCACTAAACTCAATTTGATTATTCATCATGGTAGCAATTGTTACTGTTCCATCTCTGCCCAGAAAAATGGGAGATTGTTGAGTTACAATCCCAGAAATGCTTAGTTTTCAAAGAACTTAGCAATCATCTTCAACCCCTCAGCCATTACAGATGTAATTATGTAGATCAGTCATTACTAATAGGCCCTTGGACAGCGTAATGCCATATTTTTCCCATGATGGTCTTACAATCCAAAAATTGGTTTTCAATGAAATCGTCATATGAATGACTCAAACTGATCAAACCTTCATTACGCTTATTATATCTCGCCATTTCAATCAAAAGAATGTTATTCTTTACATTAGCTACTGAAAATACCTGCACTAGACAGATTATCAACCTTTATGTAACTTATAAACTTTATGCAGAGCTTATGCTGAAAAAAATTATTCATGGCCTAATCCTACAATGATGATGGTGATACATATCAGAATATACTTTTTATAATTGTATAACCATTTGCTATGGCAGCATAATTTTAGTTGTGACGTCATGCAATCCAAATACACTGGATAACATACATTCCTACAATACATCTTACCAACTGTATTTCAGAGACAGTATATAGTCAACAAGCAAGTGCTTCACGCGTATCTCCGTTAGGGAATAATTACACTTTACGGAAAACACACGTTCAGTATTTTTTTTGTACTTTTGGTAGTTTGAACACGTGAATTATTAGTACAATAAAAATCTTTTTTTTTCTTTAAATATTTTGCAACAAGCCCATATCCAGTACTAGTGCTATTTACAATAATAATTAAATATGATAAATATCTGGAGAAAATTTTTAACTATAACCATTATTATTATTAGCTACTGTTATTAAAAATTATGTTCTTTATCAATAATGTGCTCTTTTTATCTTTCTTGAAAACACACGCATTATCTGTTTGTAATAAATAACTTGACAATAGTGCAACAATTTATAAATATAAAAATAAATCGATACGGATAATAATTATTATAATACTTAATAAGTTTGGTGGGCATTAGCTATCACATAACTGCACTCCTTTCTAAGAAAAGGGATATTTAGTGTTTATTATTAGGGGCTCCGATTCTTAATATTTATGTTTTGGTAAAAAAAGGGGGCGTAGTAATCACAACATTCAGCTACTTATACAGCAACATCAAACAATTCATAATCTCTCACTATGTACATATATGACCCACTGGTACAAAGCCCAGAATATCCACCAGATGTCGTTTTCTTTCCAGTTACAGCTTGATTCTACTAGGCAGTGACATCATTTCCGGAATCGACATCATATCTGGTAAAATGGACCCTTCTAAAACACTTTTAGATCATATGAAACAACTACAGAAGAAGCAAAAAATCCAAGGTGGATGAAATGCAGCTTATTACAGTTGGATCGTATATTATGTACCGCAATCGTATCGAACCGGGATGGGTTGGATTTTGTAACCAAAACAGCATCTGTCACGTCATTTCGATAGTTAAAAAAAAGCTCTAATCATTTTCTATTTAGATCGTTTCTAGAGATATCTCATTAAATGGTTAATAAATAATAAGCTGTAATGGCAGTATTTGTGGCGTTACTTCAAAACAAAACTTGCGTATTTTTAATGCATAGATATACTAAATGCCTGCTGAATTCCATTGTAGTGAAATCCAGCACATAAGCTAATTACCACCAAATAACAAGATAATCAAAGAATCAGAAACATAACGTTATGTGTTATGATGTTTCGCTGCTGAAATACTATCACTTGTATTTTTTAGCATGGCAATCAAAATCTGCATGCTCAACTAAGGTCCAGATAAGTAGGCTGGGTTATCTACATGTAAGTAACTATCATTATTTATTCTAAGGATGTTCTTGCTTTAGGCTTAATAGGATATTTTTAAAGCATAGTTGAAACGCCAGCAATGATAGGCTTGGAGTGGGGATTACGCTAGCTATCTACATGTAGGCCAACTATCATTATTATTTTAGTAGTGCACCCACTTTAGGCCTAATTTCACGTTTTCAAAGCATGTTAAAACTGCAGCAATGGTGGTCTTACTGTAGAGAATATAACTATTTGAAATCATCCATTAACATAATGTCGGAAAGAATGCTCATTATACTTGCTTCACGAATTCAAAAATCCAGTAACACATTGAACAGTGGAAACAAAGGTGTAAGTTGGAATTCCATACATGATGCACTTGCCGTAAGACTTACGGTCACTTGAACTAAACTGTCAGTGAAATGACAGGTGTTTACCTACCTAATGAATTCGCGCATTCAGACCAAAGAATGTGACTAATTTTTTTTTTCAAAGCATAGTTGGAACGCTACCAAAGGTGCACTGCACAGATTACTAGACGAACTGGATGGTCAACGAAACACCAGACATTTACTGACTTCAATCAAATATTTAGCACCAGACTAAACCTAGATGCACTTACACCATTGCCTTTTGAACCCAACTCTCAAGAAACTGCTGTCCAACAGCTTCATGAATTTTAGCATTCGTCGCCTTTAAAAACTAGTTTAGTGCAGTAAACTGGCCACCCAGTGATTCAACAAGTCTGGCAGGAAAATTCAGCATTGGTTTGCTGGGAAATGGTATGATGAAATCCTCCATGCAACTCCAGCAATACCTGAAGCATAATAACTCCAAAGCATTAAAACTAACATGATCTCCCATCTGGTCTCTCTATATCCCTTGACTGTTACGATTTTTAATGACATCACAGATACTGTTTAGGCAAATCTGGGATGGAATGGAAAAATGGGTTGGGGGAATGCAATATATATATATGTAAGAAACTGTTCTAAACAAATACTTGACGTACAATTCCAATATGGAAGACCTATTGCCTCATAACTACAGTATGAAGCTAAAATCAGGAAATGAATTAATAATTATTATAATGTAGGACGATATAGAATGCAGAAGGGTAATCCAGCTGTTATAGGACAATGACAGTGAGGTAAGTATTATTAATCAGCATTAATATTATTAGTATTGTAGCATAATTATTAGTATCAATATCTATTGAATGGATAACAATATCTGATCTTAGTATGTGAAGCAGCTATATCACCTGCCTGTTGAGAGGCAAAATAATAGCCATGGTCTGTAAAATTCATTCTTGGACCTATGTTCTTGGGTATAAAGCACTGTGGTCATTGTTAGTAATTCTCCAATCTGTCAAATTTTAAACTTAATATAAATCCTTGATTAACACGTGATCAGTAAAAACGAGAAGAAATAAACAATAGCCAAAAATGTGGTAGGAACTAAAGGATTATGGACCATTTCAAATTCCAATAAATGAAGCAACAGATTGTCTATTTTTTTTTTACACCAACTAACGAACAACCCACATCTCAACAGACAGGCCATATGCTGGAGTTATTTTGACAGAAATACAGTAGTATTGAGGAGAGCTATTGGATGAAGCGTGGTACGTTCAAAAATACAGAAAATGTCCACCAGAAAAGTTATTACTAGACAAACAATTTCATTTTTATCATTAGCACTCTACACTGTTAAATGTAGAGGTAGCAAATTGCATTTCTACCCAGAATAGGAAATGTGAATTCAGTGATTTCCATAAGGGAATTCAACTTTTCTGCAATAGCTATATCTTTGTCACTCAAAAGAAATAAAATTAAAATAAATTAGTATTAAGATTTCAATTCCTTGCATAAAATCAGTAATAACGTGAACCCTCTGTATTTTTGACAATCACTTAGCGGAACCATTTTGTGTGCCTTATGCTCATTCGGGACTGGAAACACTATACTGTCCTTTATCTTTTAAATTATCAATTAAATGTCATGCCACGATAACCTTAAAAAAGTATCCGTCTATGAAGATATGTAAAGAAAGGCATGAGAATGGCTGCCTATGATTACAGAAAAGGCTACCAGCAATACGAAAATGTGAAGAATGACACTTTGTAAAAAAGTCCAAACAAAATTACGTGAATACTTGACACATTCCGTAAATATCCTTCCATGTAACAAAAATACCACAGGAATAAGACATTTAATTAAAAATGGTATTAGAATGAATAATGAAGTAGCAAAGGTGTTTTGGTATAAAATGAAGGCAACACTTCATAGACGTGAATACATTCTTCATTTTTGGAGTATTTAGCCATAGTTAATACCTCACAAAACTTTTGAAACATGCTGATCAACTGAAAAAATTAATAAAAATAAGGGAGAAATATCATTAAATTTTAATTAGACAATTTAAATTAAATTAAGTTGATCATTTTCTTAAAAATGTTCATGACAGGACTCGGTTTGCACGTTTTTGTTTTCAAAAACTCTAGTTTATACATGCATGTTGCTGAAATATCTAAGTTGGGGGAAAAAAGTAAGTCTCAGAAAAACTACTTATTTGCTTATTAGCTGTACTAAACCACATGAAACAAACACTTAATATTTCGCACTTTCCCAAGCATTTATTTTCTTCATGTGAGACATTTCTATAAAAGAGGGTTGTAATTGGAATATTTTTCAGGCACACACTAGAAGCTATGGGCAATAGCACGTTTACTCTCTCTGGATTGTACCACACGTAACCACACGTGTGTGTGTGTGTGGTCCTATTAGTTTATGCATAACAGAATGTTTATTAAGCAGTCGTGAGGTACCAAAGAAAGGAAATTAAGCCAAATATGTAATATTTCCTTATGCCATGGACTGATCAGTAAATCCCAATTAGAACATATGGTAGACTCGTTTGCTGAACAAATAATTCTCTCTAACTGCAGTCCTAAATGCTTCTAAACCTGCTATAAGAAACGTAGGAAATTGACACTTCAGCAACCATGATGCATTGTATGAGGTAAATGAGTAATATTAATAAACTAAAAATATTTAATTCATGTGGTTTAGTGCAACAAAC
Source organism: Lithobius niger (assembly GCA_023313725.1). Taxonomy (NCBI): domain Eukaryota; kingdom Metazoa; phylum Arthropoda; class Chilopoda; order Lithobiomorpha; family Lithobiidae; genus Lithobius; species Lithobius niger. The sequence goes on along the minus strand of JAHWFP010039032.1, from coordinate 4,438 downwards.
AAGAACGTACCAGTTCAGGCAGTCAACATTTGACAATGTTTAAAAAATAATAAAATGGCATAAACAAAGCACCAAATAAAATTAAAAAATACTGCATGAAAAGTTAAATCAGAAAGCTACTTGAACCTATTTTCAACATGCTGTTCCATTATCCGAGTCATAATTTAATCACATTTTACTTATGAACTTATGGGATGAAAATAATCCACAGTCTAAGAAAAACAAAACAAAAAAATAGACACACAGACACACACTTTTCTATGAATGCACATACGTTTAATAAAAACTTAAAAATATAACAACAATATGAAACACATTCTATCTGCAGTGGTGCAGACAAAAACCGTGCAGCTATTTTTTTTAAAGTACGTACTTTTTTTAATATTATTACACATCGCAAATAGGAACCATGAGAAAAAACAAAATATAGTACGCTAATACGTAGTAGACAACTCTTGCTTATTATTGCACATATCCTGGTAGAAAATTATAATAGGTTAATAATTATATAATTATAGCATACTTAACAGTTATTCTGAAAGTTAATAATAATATATTAAAATCTGTGGAAAAACTCGACATAAATTACAAATCTTTGTACGATCTAGGACTTCTTACTATTTAAGAAGATTTAAGGGAGTAGAAGTGAAAACATATTTCATGTTTTCAGAAGAAACATGATTACGAGCTCATGTTTGTTTATATAAAAAAGTAAAAGCTTGATTAGCCATACATGATTCTGTTTGAAGTACAAAAGATAAATACCTCTGATATACCCAAAAAGTATTCAATAGAAAGTATAGTTGTTTATTATTATCATTATTATCTGCAGCCTTTTCATCCTTCATATATTAATATACTTTACACACATAAACTGCTTTTTATAGTTAACTACAAGGATTACAACGACTCTGACTTAGTAAGAAAATATAGACCCGTCCGACGGGCAAGAAATAACGATCTCTTTTTCTCAAGGCGTCTCTTCCGGTTAAAATGCCACCATTGCTGGTGTACCACCCAACCCGGAAGGGACGTCGGAAAAACGCTTTACATAACATGTGGAAACGCAGTCTCTCCCTACATCTGGGTAACATGTTCAACAACATGGTCGCTTCTATATTCGGGAAGTAGGTGGAAGAGGGTCAGAATGGATTTAAAGGGTTATAGGATTGAACGTGTAGAATTTCAGGATGACGCATTTAATCTCTTTTGCGTTCTCGAACCGTACACGATGGAAACTACAAAACCGGAAGTATGCTTCTTAATGCGAACAATCATCATGGCACTGTTTGCAGTGATAAGTGGTTTTGGTGGCATACTTAGGCTTATATGTGGATGTCACTTAAAGTTTCTGGCCTTAAATACGAGAATGGTCACACTACCAAAATTTCTTTGTGTAAACAGTAACGCTGCATTAGTTATGACAGTCGCACTTTTGCCAAAATTTGACTGTGACTACATCAAATACGACTGGTTAAAATAGAAATGTACTAAATGCACGCTTATTGGAAAAGGTTTTGCAGTGTCAAAAAAATAGGTATAAGGTAAACCAAAGTAAGGAACCACATCAAATTCTGGATTCCCCCCCCCCCCCCCCGAAAAAAAAAGACGTATCCGTTAGCAATAAAATCAGCATTATAACTCAAATGCATTAATTAAGTCTATTTTTCACCCACAATCCGACCCTTGATTCAACTATTTTAACGAACGACAATCATTTTTAGTGTTGAACATTTCACCAATCAATGCTGCCACTGATGCAAGCACATTATCTAAGTGCATTTCACTAAGCCTAAATATCCGATGATCTTGACTTTAATCAAGTCAGCAAACAATAACACAAATAATTGCGTAAATACTTGGGCAGATAATAACGCAAATAATTGCATAAATTCACAAATATATTCCTTATACTTTGCAAACCGTGCGCAAACAAGCGAATACAAAATTTCAACAGTGCAATAATAACAGCTACTGTGAATATCTACGCAACTTCTGTTATCCTATGTCATAATCAAACAACACGCATAGCCATGTATCACAGAGCGTGGGAAATAACAGTTGTGTACAAACCCGTTTCTTGCTAATTTTATCTTACACTTTGTACTTGAGACATTCTTTAACACAAGCATATTAAGCATCAGTCTGAAATAATAGTCAATTGCAAAATTTGGTGCCCTACACTTTGCTGGTGTTTAAATATTTTTTACATGTTTACATACATTCTGATCCACACTATCAACCTTCACTTGTTTTACCAGTTCAAATTTTCAGTTTTACACGTAAGGCATTGAGGGGCGTAAATCGTGTCCTTTAATTTTCAGATGTTAAAGAGCATGAGCTAACCATTATTGTTATTCTAATAAATATGTGATACAGTAGTTTAAAATGAATCGTTGTTGCAGCCAATGAGAGACAAGCAATCAAGGCAACAGCCAATCACAACCAATGCTCGTCAAAACAGTATAAGCTGATAACAACGTTCAGGGTAATAAGCGTAAAAATAAAATCACATTTTGAGTATGGTTTAACTGTATGACTATAGTTAGCACAGCTCTTTTACTTATTGGTGGATAGTTTTAAGTTATGCTATTGTTGCAAAGTGGTACTACGCGTTATTAAATTTTCTTAATCATGGAGTGTGAATATTTATTCAACTAAATGGCTCACGTTTGAGTTAACTCGATTAGGATTAGACATAATTTTAGAATAATGCAATGTTTCATGTGCAAAAATTTTTAGATCAGACAGTCATACAAAATTCGTAATGAACCTGCAAGACTATTAGTAATTTCATTTTTCAAATACAAAACTTTTATCGTTATCACTGATATATAGTATAGCAATTCGTGTTGGTGATGATTGCAATACTGCACCGCTAAATGTAGCAGAAAACTAAAACTTGGTGCATAATCTGTTTTCATGCATTCTACATGACATTCAATGGCACCTTCTAATATGAACCTTATTGACAACTATTGATTCTTTTTCTGTAAGCCAATGGACAACGTGTTATTTTCTTAACCTGTAATATACAAACCAACACATGCGCATGTATCAAAAATCAAATGCGTTACTACCGTTTGAACGTCACAGTAAACTTTCCACACCTTTCACTAACACACTATTCTTCATAGAATTTTAATTTCACAACAACATATGATAATTAAAGTATTTTCATAGAAAAGAGAAGCATATTTTTTGGCATGAAAGCAATATTTTCATTGAAAAAATAATAATGTTAGGTCTACTTGTATAATAAACTATTGATCTGGGTCGCTTGCAAAATAGTATTCTTAAGAATAATTAACCTGACAAACTCAGCATCAAGTGGCACAATTCAAAGTCTTGCATTCAAATGGTGGACTCGCACCTTATTGGTCATAGTTTTATGTGATAGGACCGCAGAACCATCCACTCCCATTTTTACGTTGGTTTAAAATTGAAATTCTTCACCATTGTACTATAATAATGCGTAGTGCACGGGGAAAATATTAAAAAAATAATTATTAATGTAAAAAAAACACACACACACAGTTGAATGACAACTAATAATACACAACAAAAATATGAAAACGTAATTAGAAACTAATAAGTTAAACCATGGATCTATAATGGACAACAGTAATTATTAAGAGTGCAAAAATTGTTAAAATTCGATAACGTATAGT
>JAHWFP010039031.1:994-18368 GCA_023313725.1 Lithobius niger | reverse complement strand
GCGGGGGGGGTCTATTTGTAGTTTGTCCAACCGGCAGAGGTTCATTTTCCCGACTTTGACTTTTAATTGGGAGAGGATGGGGGATCGCATTATCCTATCCCCCTATTCTCGATTCTGATGCTATATTAAGTGGTACTAAGCATAATACTTTTTTGTTGAGGAGGGAGCAAGTTTTTGCGTGTTCACATAAGCCTTACGTGTCTCTAAATTATACTTAGGCCATCATCAGTTTCACTGCCGACATAATGGAGCGGGCTCCGCTTTCTTTACTGTTTGGCTGTCAATCGGATCGGATCAGATTTACCTTGTAATTTCTAAACAATAAGAGACAGCTACTTGGGGTTTGGGCCATTGGAAAGGTGGTGCAAAAACCGTGAAAATGGTGTATTCAAACGTCCAAATCGGCCGACGAAAAGTGAAAATATCTTGAATTTGGTTTATTACCGCCTAACGCCGCCTGTTTATCATCAACAATAATCTTTTAACAATCGGAGGCCTTTAACAACTGCAAACGGCTTCGCGTCTCGTTGTTATGATTTTGGCTCTTGCTATTGGTCGATTTTGTCACCCTGATGGTTCCTCAACCCCATGTCCGATTCAAGATGTTTCGTTTGATAAACTTGTCCGGACATCCGTGCTACTGCATGCAAAGTGTGGTTTAGATAGTCCTTGTGGTTTTCGCGTGATGCGAAAGATAGTCCTCGCGTTTTCGTCTAAGATTACATCGGAGTGTCTTCATAGCAGAGCTACGCTCCAATAAGACTAAAGGATAGAGGAAGCCCGTGATACGCACGGGGCCGGTCATGAACTAAGTTTACAGAGCCACTTTTCCTGACACCCTTTTCCCGACAGACTTTTCTGAATAGTGATGGATAAATAAATAAACTACACTGTACCTTTCCATACTTAATGTCACATTGAATTTTCAATATCACACCGACTTCATTTCTTACTTTACACCTATAGATATGTTTTCATCTTTGCTTGGACCCGCGTCTGAGTTATGGATAGTTTCGGCTTTGGTTTCGGCTTCTGAGAGCATGATGTCGACTGAGCAATTAAAAAAGTTGTTTTCGTCGTCGTTTTGTTTGAAGCGTCTTTCAAGTTCTTCTACCCTTTTTGTTTAAACGTTCATTTTCTAATTCTTTCTTCCTTTTCTTTTAGCTCTCTTCTTCTTTTTCTTTTAGGCTTACGGCGGCCTAACAACGCTTCATTATTGTTTTATTTTCACTTACAGAGATTTGATTGTTGGTTACTAATCTGGTGTTGTGGGACTTGTATATGGGTGTTTAGGAGGTTGGGAGTGATGTTTTGGCTTTTGATTTAGGGGAGTAAGTTAGGTTAAGTTAGGTTAAGTTAGGTTAAGTCCAAGTTACGTAAGTGAGCAGATGGTATGTAGACCTCCTTAGGCTCAATAAAAGAAGTAAGCAAGATAGCAATGATTAACCTCGTGCTCAGCAGTCATTGTTGTAGTCCACGTTGAAACAATTCAGCTCAACTCTGTAAGCCTTCATCTGCGAATTAAATAAGCCATTGCATATTTTCCAGCTGCCAAAGTTTGATTTTAAACTATACGCATTTATCTAAAGCAGGAATTCTTTAAAAAAGGGTTTAAAGGGTTTAACGAGCGTTAACCACTCCTGATCATCTGCCCGAAGCCCTAAGGCCCTATGTCTGCAATTCTTTCCACAAAATTTATTTGAGGCCGTGGCCCACAGCCGTACGCCCCAACTGCTATACTCTACCAAACACTACAAAACGACCACAAAGCTCTATGTGTACACTAAAGCAACCACTACCACATGCTTTTCCACCTGTTCCACATGTTCACTACTGTAACTTCAAAGCTTCTCGTCTTTCCAATTCTTTCATCTTCCCCATCAACAATCAACGGCTTGGACAATAGTTTTCAATCCATAGCACGTGCACCAGAAATTGTCAGGCACCGTTGCAAAGACATAACACCGCATAGCGTGTGGGCTGTTAGACTCCTGTAAGTGTAATAATAAATAAATAAATAAGACATAACAGGATTAGGATTAAGTAGTTTTAGATCTCTTCGATAGAGCGAATGACGCAAAGTCTTTCTTTAGACCTTGGTGAGCTGGGTGCCCACGACCGACTCACTTTTCAAAGAAAATAGCGGGGTTGGAGAATGGCGGGGTTGAAATAGCGGGGTTGGCATCATGTGGGCGAGGGCAGGATGCCATACGGTGCGAGGAGGAGTCACAACGGTGACACAACTTAGGTATACAGGCTGGTTCGAAGTAGAGAGTGCCTGAACGTTAGCCAAAGGGGCTTCCGGCCGATTTCCACGAAGGCCGGATGACAAGGACTTGAGGCCCCGGAGAACAGTAGCTAATGGGTGAACAATTGCTGAGGTACTGTTGGTGAGTTTGGTGCGCAGATGCCTGATTGCATATCCCACTGCGCATGCGCGGCGCAGTCCTCCCTTATAAAAGCGGAGCGTGGTCGCTTTCAGCATTCATTTTACTCCCAATCTGTCAGACGGTGACTCGAGAGGGGAGGTAGGGCGGGAGTTAGGTTAAGTATGTTTTAGGCAAAAAGAAACCATTTTTAGCCGGCCTGGCTGGGGGGCTGCAAAATGTTCTTTCTTTATTTCCAAAACAACTTAACCTGATAATTTTAGCATTATCAGTTGACTTCGTCAAAATTGGTGGCGGGCACCGCCTTGACGGATGCCCCTGGATGCAAGCAGGCTGTCGCCCAAAAAGTTGTTGAAAACTTCGCACTTTGTTTAGTACAGGTGATGAATCTCGAAGTTAGATCTCTTGCCCTCTTCTCCAGTTGGCTTGCTTCTGTCATGAATGGTTAGCTTCCAGCGTGGTTGGCTTGCTTCTGCTTCGTTCTGAGTGCTTAAGGGGGATTGACTATAGTACAGGCTGAAATAATGGGTCCTAGCCAGTGTAGTCGGTTTTCTTTCTCGACATTACCCTCAGTATGTGTGAGGTGGAAGTTGATGGGTTCCCTCAAGATGATGGTGTGAGGATCACTTCAATCGGAGGGGTTTGTCGTGTGTAAACGTGAAGACTGCCTCGATTGTTATGAGTTACTGTGTTGGCCATTCAACTCCTGTGTTGTCCCATTGTTGCGGAGATTTCGTCAGGTTTCGGGCCAGTGAGAGGAAGAAGTTGGTTCCTTTTTACTTGTCAGTTTTTGTTGAGTTTGTTTTATGACGATCTGGTTCCTCTCCGAGAATATTTGCTGAAGAAGTTCTGGGGTCTTAAGAGGAAAACTTGTGTTGGTGTGAGCCGAGGCATTGGGCTTTCCTCAGAGCCAAATGGCCGAAGGAGTTAGCTGATTGAAGGGTACCGTCAGTCGAAGGGATGGACGCCGAAGGAGGCTGAATTCGTGGGGTGGAATGGAGCCGTGGTGTATCGACTACGCAGGGAAGGCGTGAATGGAAGAGCTCGGCCGGAAACAACCTGTGGGTTGATGGGCCTAGGTAACAGGAGTTCCGGATTTGACGGGCGGATCTCCGAGAGAGGCTAATTTTGCGTATTGATCCCGGGAGACATCTGGAATGGGACCATGGTGTTGGCTGTGAAGGGGTTCCGAGACTCCGAATGAAAGAGATTTTTGTGATTGGTGGAGAGAACTTCCACGGAGGGGAGTTTAAGGATTGTTGGCCGAAAATCAAGTATGATGGCCGAAAGGACGTCTTTGTTGTGGGTCAGTTCATGCCAGGTCGGGAAGAGGTGGCGGAGTCTTGTGCCGACCGGAGGGCAGAAAAGGCAGGAGGCGTCATTGTTAGTCTTGCAAAAGGGGCTCCTGCCCCCTGGCAAGGAGTGGTGTCTTCGGCGGTCGTGAGTGGATTCGGACCGAAAGGGCTGTAGGTTTCTCGGCTGAAAGGATGTCCGGGAAGTGAATCCTTCTTTCAGGCGTAGGAAGTGTGCGTTCCCGATGAACTTGATGAGAGGCTATGATTCCAACCGAAAGGCAGGGGTGAAACACTAGCCTGGACTAACGGAAGGTGGATCGGTCCCGGGAAGGGGCCCACGATGTTTTCGGATGAAGGAGAAGAACCGGCAGAGATGAGTGGCCGTCCGGGAAGAGCTTGAAACCAAGAGATGGCAGGCTCACGTAGCCGTCATTCGTATAAGGAGTGCCGCGTATGCGCATGTGTGGTTGACCACAGAGGCGGTCATTCAGCAGCTTCTTTGAGGCTGTTATGTTAAGTTTGTTGGTGTCGGGTTTTTTGCAGTGAAAAAGAACGATTGTTTTGGATGAGACGAACATCAGTGTGGACGGTTGTTGTTGTCCGTTTTACACGAGGCTTGAGTCTAGCCACGTTGCAATGCGTGGTAGAGAAGTGTGCGTCACCACTGGTAGTGGCAGAACTGCACAGAATATCGGATGCGGCTAGGTAGTCGCTGTAGCCGCTTGTTCCTGTTTCTCACTTGGTTCTTCCCTTTTTTTTTTTTTTTTGGCCATGCTGAGACGAGCAACAGTTTGGACAGCAGCTGGTGATTTCAATTCCACTTGAGACGTGGGAATAGTCATGGTAGAGATAAATATTAGGAAAAGTAGGTGGCTTCCAACTTGACCCTTCACTCAAATTGTGGGTTAAAGCCATGAATGAGACGAGCAGCAGTGTGGGCTGCAATGATGACTTGATTCTCGCTCGAGACGTGGGGGCAGCCACGGTCGAGACAAGCAGGAAGAGGCGCAAACGACTCCCGTCTTGGTTCACACAAACGGGGGTTCTGGCCATGAATGAGACGAGCAGATGGTTTTCAACTTGACTCTACACTCAAATCGTGGTTTTAAAACCACGAATGAGACGAGCAGCAGAGATAACAGCAACTAATGTCTTGAATCTCACTCGAGACGTGGGGTCAGCCACGGTCGAGACAAGCAGAAAGAGGTGTAAACGGATTTCGTCTTGGTTCACTCAAACGTGGGTTCTGGCAGATGGCCTTCAACTTGACTCTTCACTCAAATCGTGGTTTTAAAGCCACGAATGAGACGAGCAGCAGTGTGGGATGAAGGGACTGTCTGGGCGGCCGATGTTGAGGGCGGTGCCGGCAGCGAAGGGCCTTAAGTAGCGGGCGGTAGGGAGGTTCTTCGTTTCTTCAAAACACCCGAAGGGGATGGAACGCATCGTTTGCGGCTTTCATGGCTCGAAGTGGAGGCGGCCCAATCTTGAGTGCTGGCATGACGGGTAGAAGATGTACACGATGGTGGTGGCATTGGATTGTCTTCCATCGTGCGGATGGCATTAAGGGCGGTGTTATGTACCTCGCTACGTGTGACACTATGACCTGGGCGTGAAGAGTTTGACGAGAGGTTCAACGGAGAATTCCGGGCAGGTGAAAGAGCTGTGGCTCGACAGAGATTTCTCCTAGCTTCACGGTAATTGTCCTTCGTAAGTTGTAAGTAATGACGAAGGGAAGAGAGATCCATGGGTTCAACCGGTGGGGTGCATTGGCCGGTCTGAGGGGAGACTCTGAAGGGGCGTTATCATGGCCGAAAGGAGCGTCGGTGAAAGGCGCAGGGATGATCGGCTCTGAGGCGGCGAGGTCGAAAGCAGAGATCCAGCAGTCGACAAGAGCGAAGGGAGCAAGAGCACGAGGGAGAGTCTCCCGTACAAGGCGTTGGCGATCAACGACGAAGGGTGGGCCGAAAGAGATTGTTTGGGCCGGAGAAGGGACGAAGCAGAGGGGGGGGGGGACATCCGTCCTATGGAATCCACAGGCGTGTGAAGTGAAGGTCTGACACCGAAGGGAAGACCCCGAACGGAGGACACCGAAGAGACGACGCTGAAGGGGAGGCACCGTGCTGGCTTGGCAAAGGGAACGTAGACGGCAGGGAGTCATTGTTTTTGAGGTTTTGGCTTTCGTGAGATGTTCGAGTGTGGGACTAGAGTCGGGATGAGGCCCCGAAAGAGGGTCTCCGACTTATGGATGTGTTTTTGACGTTGTGTTCAGATCCGTCGAAGGACGAGCAGACCATCAAGAAACAACCGAAAGGCGAGGGTCCAATACGGAAGGCGGATCGGTCCCGGGATTATACGGGAAGGGAGCCACGTTGATTTCTGTTCCACGAAGGGCAGACAGCTTTATCAGGAACGACCGAAAGGCGATTAGCCAATTCGGAAAGTGGATCGGTCCCGGGATGCACGGGAAGGGAGCCACGGTGTTTTCAGTTCCAACGAAGGGTGGGAGGCTTGTCAAGGAACGACCGAAAGGTGATTAAGCCAATTCAGAAGGTGGATCGGTCCAGGATGCACAGGGAGGGAGCCACGGTGTTTTCAGTTCCAATGAAGGACGGGAGGATTGGCAAGGAACGATCGAAAGGTCATTAAGCCAGTTCGGAAGGTGGAGCGGTCCCGCAGGGGTCCGTCTTCCTCCTTGAAGGGACGGCGGCGAGGGCGATTGGAGTCATCCCAGAGAGTAGAGATCTCCTTCGTTATCGAAATTACCCGAAAGAAGGCTGGTGACTGGTGTCGGCGGCTAGTGGCGAGGCAGTGTGCCACCGTATCGGCTTCGAAACAGGCTGTTATCGTTACCCGGACGAAGGGGCCCGATGAATTCCTTGGAAGTGGTGGTCTTGTTCGTTATCGGAATCAACCGAAGGGAGACCAGACCACCAGATGGTGAAAGCGTGTGGTGAGCAGTGTCTTGCTTGAGGAGACGGCAGCGAGGGAGTCTTGATGACGTCCATGCGAGTGGAGATCTCCTTCGTTATCGGAATGAAGGCCAGAATTCCGGATGCTGAAGGCTTGTGGCGAGGGCTGTGTAGCATCCTTTCACCGCTCACGGCTGATGAAGCAATCCAGTCTGCGGAGGATGACGCCGCACGACAAAGGGACGGGATCGGGAGTGGTCCATTGGCTTGCTTGGAGCGGGGACTCAGCTTCTATAGTGCCGAAGGGGCGTGGGTGATGTCAGTGGGTGCTGTGGAGCAGTAGTCGCCGAGAGCGTGAGAGGCAGCCGTGCGAAGGGAAATCTTCGGAAGCGGCAGCCATTAGCGTGCGAAGGGAATCTTCGGAAGCGGCGGCCATCTTGAATCCAAATTTCGGGCGAAAGGCGGGAACCACAGAGCGTGGTGGCGTGTAGACACCTCTGGAGGAAAATGAATGCCTAAAGCGTGGTGGACTTGCTTTTATAAGGGAGGACTGCGCCGCGCATGCGCAGTGAGATATGCAAACAGGCATCTGCGCACCGGAAGAAACCTCCAGTGGGAACATCACATTCGAGGAATGTAATGCTAAAAATATCAGGCTAAGTTGTTTTGGCAATAAAGAAAACCCCTTTGGACCATTGTTGGAACGAATTTTTCGAAGTTGATTGTTATTTTCGGAATATCACATATCCGCACGGGGAGCACGGATCTAGTTGCCCTGTAGGCGTGTTCGCGTTCGTTTGTTTTGTTAGTGTCTGTGTCTATGTTTCAATCTCCATCCCTACTTTCTGTTGATATGGTATCACTGTCCTGCTGTTTATCTGATGTTATAGTTCTGTAGTTTTAAGTAGGTTTAAGTAGTTCTATACGAGAGCGCATGGCTTTGGGCCAAGGCATTCTATATAAATAAATAAATAAATCACATATCCCTGCTGAGACGATGGTCCACAATTGTTGCGCCACGTAGGCGGCGCGTGGTCCAGTAATGTTGTCAGTGGGATTATGACTGTTATCGTGGGCCCTCCATGCAGAACTGGAACGCGGATCTGAAAGAGGTTCTTGGTGTACCCCCGCACATTTCTGGTACCACAGCTCTAAGTCAGGTTCTTCGGTTCTGTAAGATGACCGGGCGTTTTAATTAGAAGCTTTTCAAAATGTAATTAGGTAATGTAATGTAATGTAATTAGGTATTGTAATTAGGTATTCAAGATGAGTGTGCACGGGACATTGCCATGGTTATCTGGACTAGGTGTAAGTTTAGAATTAAGCTATAGTAGAGTGTATGACTGCGTAGGTCCTGTAGACTCTCAATAAATCAAATCTAATCTGACTGGCAATCCGAATAGCTGTCATTCAAGAATGAGGCACGTGCAGCTCACTCGTGGGATCATCTTGGGAGTTGCATTTCGAATATTTCAAATTCTAACTGCCAATTTGACCATAAATTTAAATGAAATTACGTAAAGGCACGAAAAGATTAAATGCTAAATACTAAATTTGGCCGATAAACAAACTGTACGTATAACAGAAAAGGGTGTCAGAAATATTTCCACGTTTGCATTTGTAAAACATCGACATTCGATCCGTATGCCATTAGCTGGTGCTACTCAGCAGTCTAGCGTAGTGGTAAACACTCTTAACTTCTGGGTATGATTTCGTGCTGCGTGTAGGCTGACTTGCATTAACACCTCACTAAACGGTTGGTTAACTCTGTCAACAAACATCTGTGTTAATTTTTGTTTTAATGTTTTACAACTATTTCGCCTTTGGGGACGGGGCGACATTAATGCAGAAAATTGCTAAAGCACACAAAACAGGACGTAAAGCAAACATTCCTAAAATAAGTGAAACAAGAAAACCTATGTACGGGTGATAAGAATTTTTAGGGGTTTGGTGGTACTAACACTAATTATAGGTGACGAGCGGTTCCTGGTGTTCAGCTCTGGCGTTGCTTTTACTGTGAAGCTTACAGGCAATTTATTTGAATAAAAAAAATCTGTTCACCATAGGGATCAATTGCAAAATTAGTAGCAAGACTTACTAGCATAAACAAAGAGAAATGATAAGAGTAGGCATAAGTTAGAGTTTGTTTATGTACTGAAACATTACGGAAAACGCGCATTACAATGATCATGATCGTTGTTTGGTGTAAAATTGTCCGTCAGAAGCATAAACGTTGAAACAAGAAATGTCCTCGAGCAAAGCGAGACGACGCCGAATGGGTGAGCGTTAGCGAGCCATTCGGCTAGTAAACTTAACTTATTATCAACAGCAAAACAAAACAAAATTAAAACACCATGTTAGTGGCAGTTGATAAACGGTCATAAAATACTCGATAGTCGTTTGGCCTATATATTTTACTCTGGTAATAAAGCTATTATTGTTTTTAAAATCCACATTGATATTACGACTTGCACTATTTTTAAGTCACAGGGATTCTATGCTTATCAGAAAACTGTAAAGAAATTTGTACATTGTTTTTGTTTGTTACAGTGTTTTTTAAGGAAAATTGGAAATTGGTGTTTTAATTTTGTTTTGTTTTGCTGTTGATAATAAGTTAAGTTTACTAGCCGAATGGCTCGCTAACGCTCACCCATTCGGCGTCGTCTCGCTTTGCTCGAGGACATTTCTTGTTTCAACGTTTATGCTTCTGACGGACAATTTCACACCAAAAAACGTTCATGATCATTGTAATGCGCGTTTTTCGTAATTTTCAGCGATTTATGTCTAATTATTTACAGTGTTTTTAAGCATAATGGCCCTCCCATGTGTGGGCAGAAATACAGCATATTTTTCTCTTAATTATGTATTGAATGCAAACTTTATGGAGTCAACCTATAATCCTCATCTTATATATGAACATGTAAGCAATACGGCTACCCAGTGGAACCCCCTTGTGTTGGTGGAAGTACCATTTCTTAAACTGGACAAACAGAGTGGGAAAATGAGTTCAAGAGCATCCAGAAAATCTCCCATCCTAACGGAATGAGAGGGGAGAGTCGAGTTTCAATTTATCAAGACCTAGCTGGTGGTCTATGGAGGGAAACATGGCTTTTTACATCGTATGACACCCATTTGCAGTCAGGTAGAACTTCAGTGTATGAAAGTCCTACATGATAGAAAGTCCTGCATTGGGGGTAAGTTTGGTCACCTTGATCCAGCTTTTTAAGAATTGGAATAATAAGTTTGACAAGAACAAGGTTTGGTACTTTCTTTCTACTGGTTACGAGTCTAATGGGAAAGTATGGTTTATGAGTCTTGATCTGCAGGAAGAGCACAGGTGGCAAATGATCGATATTAATAATGGAGGATTTCCGGTTAGAGTTTACCTTGATCGATTAGATGGGCCAGGAATTTTTTTTATTGTTGTAGTAAAACGTAACATGGGGCTGTGGTTTAATATGACGTATGTGTCAATATCGACAAGCTGTTCGAAAATTAACTGATTTAAGGTTTTGTTAACAAAGAGAACTGTCGCATTACTTTTGTCGGCTTGGCAGATTGTAATGGCTGGTTTGTTTCTGAGCATTCGAATATTGTAGAGTTGCTGCAGTTAGAATTAAATATTTTTTGGGAGAAGGGCAAAAATAAGTCCGAATTCTGTTGCAGCAATGAATATTAGCTCTAGGGCCGTGTCGACTGGGGGGAATTGAGAAGGGGAACTTCCTTCCCCCCCCCCCTCCCCCCACAACCATCCAAGAAAACACATATACAGTTGGCAAATTCAAGTTGTCGAGTTGGCAAACCCGGATAAATTTACACTGCAAATACCCGTTTCCTCGAGTGCTGGTTAATTATTATCATCATTCGATCAGTTTGAACGTAAATTTTAAAATACATTTTTTTTTCCATCAGTTTTCGCAACACTTCTGTGTAGCGTATGAGTAACTGAAACGCTGCCCCTGATCATTTCTGGTTGCTTCCCTGCATATCTCCTCATATCCACGGGACTGGTAAGAGTATGTGAGCTCATAGTTTGGCCGTAACGACGGGAAGCTCCGTGAAATTTTGCATAGTTGGCCAATTTGAAAATTGACTTAGTCGTTTTGTTTACTATGTCACCACCATGACTTAAACGTATCATAGATAATGTAGAACATAAAAACAAAAAAATGCACAAAACTTGCGCCACCGAGTTTGGAGTCGTGATAACAATTAACTTCGCGAAAATCGTACACAGTTGGCAAAACTAAAAACTGAGTTTGCCATTTTACTTCATCGCCAGTGTTAGTAAGGGTCGACCTAGGATCTCTGTGTTAAACTTTCAACTTTGAAAGCTCCGTCAAAATTAAAAAATTTGAAACCAAATCTGGAATCTAGCCTTGACTAGTCAAAGCCTGTCTATAGTCCAAAAAATGTGAAATTCAGTCCAGCCAAACCCGAGATACAGAGAGGGGCCAAATAGACAACTTCTTGTTCTTGGTCTTAGTCTTGTTCTGGGATGTACCTTTCGTCTGTTCTCTCTGCAGGTCACACTATTTGTCCTGTAAAGCTGGTTTTAAGCTTATTTTACAGGTATTGCTCCGTAGATGTGCCCTTTTCATACGGCCTTTTCTAATTGGTCAAGTGGTTCAGGGGTTACGGAGCTCTAAACGACCAGATTGATTGTTTTACATTGTTTTAAACATTGTTATTATGCAACAATTCCATTTAGTAAACGCCAGCTGCAAGACATAGACTGAAGATTAAAGGATTTGTTTCTATTGTTAACACTAGCGATAGCCAGGTTAGTAAGAGCCATAGCTATTTACCGAGCTTAAAGGCGGCACAACAAAACAAACAACAAATTAATTATAAAGGTGTCACACATACCCCACCCCTCATCCACCATTACACCTATTTATTACAATTCTCAAAGTAACACGTATTAATGAACAAAAACGTATCGTTAAAAGTTTAAAGTAAGGGTCTAAAAGTCAAAACCTGTAAGGAACACGGACAAGCTTTGACTGTAAGGGTCTAGGTGTCAAATTTGGCCAGTAAGACAGTGCTCAGCATTAGACCCTTACTACCCGGTGATCATGTTAATGACTTAGTAAGGAAAATTAGAAGTTAGCCAACAGCGAAAATCATACAGTATAAATAACGTAGTTCAGTAAGCCACCTTTATGCACTTATGTTAAATCGGAGTGGCATGACCCGGATTCGAACCGGCTACCCAGTTCGCCCTCAGACCACTTGCATAGCGCCTTAATCTCTCTGTTGCACTAGTAGTTAGGATCACTAAAGTGTCTAGTATTCTGTTACAGCCTAACAGAGCCCCATGCATTTTGGGTATCACATTTAAATCCGTGGGGGGGTAGGCGCGTGCATCTAGGGTCTATTGGTCGGTCCACGTGCACCTAGGATCAACATTTTCCCTCCCTTGAACGTTAGATACCCGCCCCATATCCCTGCCGCATCTACGCGTCGCCCGGCCGGGATAATAATTGTTACCAGTTGAAAAGACTCCCCCTGTTTGCGTGCATGCATAGGTAAAAGTGATAGGCAGGAGATACACTTTTTTTTTTATTAAAAATCGTTTAGAGGTACATGTATAGTACAGTTGTGAAATAACCAGCAAAAAAAGCCTGAGACAGTTAGATCTTCGAGCCAGGGGTCTTCTTCAAGGTGGCCTGAAAGCTGTAAAAAGGTAAGAAATTGGAATTACCGAAAAATACTGGAATATAAAAACATAGTCAGAAGTCACATGTGTTGAAGGTTACCTTAAGTATGAGGATGCCCACGTTGTCTCCTCAAGTTGGATTGAGTGTAAGTATGGTTTCCTCTTCAAGGCAGCTCCTTCAAGTCGGTCTGGAAGCTGTAAAAAAGTAAGAAACCAGAATTACCGAAAAATACTGGAATATAAAGCATAGTCAGAAGCCACACGTATTGAGGGTTACCTTAAGCATGAGGATTGAGCATGGAACCTTTATATTTCTGCCTGTAAAAAAAAAATAGGTGTTTGAAAGCGAAACAATAACGGTGTACGTATAATACCACCTGATGGCCTTCATCTAGTCGGGGGTAGTTGTGTGTAGGGTATGGTGGGACTGAAACAAAAAAAAAAAAAACGAGATTAGACACGGTAGAAATACAAAATGAAGCGACGTCAGGCGGAGACTGAGGGAGCCTAAAAAGCTCACCTTCGCAAATCATATAGGCTATAACGAAGCGATATAAGCCGAAGTAGTACCTTCAATTCGATAAGCGGAACGTAGTGCAGACTGAGAATTTAAGAACGTGGACAAGGCTGAGGGAGCGGAGTGATAACAGCTAGGTAGTTAAAAACCCAAAAATCCACCGGCAGTTTCCTGAAGGGGAAACTGACGGCTAGTAACGAATCCCCGGGAGCGTCCAGCGAAGGGGATAAGCCTCTATATCCGTAAAAAAATCAGAAGCTAGGTATTATAAAAAGCAAAAGTCCCACCGATAGTTTATAAGATGTAATACAAACAAGAAGTGAGACATGTAAAGAAGTGATATCGCAAAAGGCCATATTGCGCGCATACGGTCTAGCTATGATGTGGAAGGAGGCGTCATCGCAGCGAGTCATAATACACGTTGTTTGTAGGGTTTGTGTAATACGGCTCCCTTCGATGGCGCTCTTCCAGACAACACCCGGGCGATACCACCAGGAGGCCCGTAATCCGCTGCGATACGTAAGGGAATGTGTTGGCAAAAAAAAACAAAAAATTAAATGTGACGAAGTTAAAAAAAACTAAAATTAAAAAAGGTATCCGTTGACGTATCGTGTTCATCACCCGAATTTGGAATTCTCAAACGCTAGTCGTCCGAGTGGCCCAACGGTGTTTCGTTGGTTCTAATTGCATGATGCCGCGTAGTCGAAACCAACGTTAAGTTCGTCGCCTAGGTTTCCAGTAGAAAACTAGGTGTTTATCGTAGACGTTAATAAAAGATATGGCCGAAAAAAAGAACAAGTATGGACAATAAACAAAATAAGTAAAGTCGGACACGAAGCTACGCAAACACAAATTCCCCCCTTGCGAGGGAAAAATTTATTAAGTAAAAAACCTACATTTTAAGAAGATTTAAGATCTCTTTTAGCAAAACATTTATATAATAAAAAAAAAAACCCACACCGTGTACAATGAAGGAGATTTAAGATCTCTTTACATTTATATAATAAAAAAAACCCACCACCATGTATAATGAAGGAGATTTAAGATCTCTTTAGCAAAACATTTATATAATAAAAAAAATCCCACACTATGTACATTGAAGGAAGTTTAAGACCTCCTCATCAAAATAGGTATATAATACAAAAAAAAATTCACAACATGATTGAAGAGGGTTTAGGACCCTGTAGTGAAACATTTATATAATAAAAAAAATTAAAAAAGGTTTAAGACCCGTACATTATTTAAGAGGGTTTAAGACCCCTAGGAAAAAAAACACCAACAGCAACGTCAGTCTCATTTTCCCCCCCACAGTCGATCATAACAACGGCTTACAGCATTGAAAGCAGTCTTTATTTTCGGAAGGTGTAACGAATTTAAAGTGTCTTTTGACGAAGCGAACGACACGGCGGTCGTTAAAATCCTTCGTCATAGGATGGAAATGTTGTTGGATACGAGTCATGGGGAGACCATTGGCTTTATGATATAGAAAATAAAGGCAGTATTGGCCGCATACCGTACTACAAGGTCCTTGGTAGGTGTGTAGATTATAATTCTTAAAGGTAGAATTCCTACCGAGGAAACGCAGGATGTGTACGTTAGTAGGCTTCAGACCATAGCTGTCAAAATAGTCAACGGACGCTTTGAGGTGGTCGAAATAGATGGCGATCCAGTGACTACCTGGTTTGGAAGAGGGGTCCAAATTAACGATGTACGCCGAATGGGTGGCTGTTCTAGGTAGCTGATCGGAAGCGTACACGTCACCGAATAAAGGCCCTAGCTTCTTGTGACTGCTAGCTGCGGCGCGCAATTGATCCGTTTGCATTGTTTTTTAGTGTTCATATAGAATGTTTCTAGATTGATCGATTTCGAGTACGGATTGATGCACCATGTAAAGTACTAAATTTATAGTTTCCGTAAGGGCTTCTTTGAAACTAATGTCGATACGAAGAGATCCTTGACGAATGAGGTTGTAATGGCACTCTCCTTGGCTTTTATCGGAAGTCAAATCAAAGGCGTACAGCGCATTGCCTTCCGGGTAATCACCATACGCGATGGGTGGAGGCGAGCCCGAAACCAGTTTGTTGGTATCTTGAAAAAGTGAGTAATAATTTCGCACGTATAAAGAATTGTCATAGTCTGGTTTATAGGGAATAGAAGGAATAGTTTTTCCATCGGCCTGCAAAGCGAGATAATTAACGTTGTAGTTGGCAAAGTTGTAAGGATTTTTAGTATAGCTACCGTTGTATGCACTATTCGAAACCAGGCCGAGAAGACAAAACGAAGGCATGTTTCCCAGGACGGCATTATCGAGATTGCCTTGTAGACTACCTTGAGGTATAGTAAAAGTTTTAATTTCAACACGGCGGACTGGGTACTTTGCGGAACCGTCTTTTAAGGCCTGGGTGAACCCCACCAACACTGCCGGCGATGGTGTGACTCGGCGGACGAACAAGGCTGCCTTAGTGATGTTCACGCGGTAGCTCGGGTTGGTCTCGGCGCTCATTAAACAGAATGCATCTTTACTACGAGTTAATTTGAGACGGAGATCGACATTGTTTAACAAAAGTCTGTCTTGCTGAAATAGGTCGCAGTGAGGGCGACCGTACAGGTCTATAACTTTACTAGTCTTGACACGTTTGGTGCGTGCTTTAAGACCAACGTTACTTCCACCAGGATTACCACTATCGAAACTACCGGCAGTATCGGCTTCCCACAGTTGACTGGAGAGGTGACCGGCTTTAGCATCGGTGCCATGAGTCAATAAAGTCTCTAAATAAGAACGAAATGCGTACCCATTGTCGCTATTAGACACTTGTTTTCCATTTAATGTACAATCGCATTGCGAAAAAAGGGAATGCAAAAGTAGATTTACAGGACCAATCTTCTCGGTGTCTGTTATAGTCGTCGCTACACCTTTAACTATTTTGCACTGGATGTGTAAAAACGACTGACTCAAGTCCAAGAGACAGTCGGCAGCTCCAGGAACCACGAATTCGATAGGAGCACCGTCACTTAATGTGGCTAAAGGATGATACTCGACTAGAGTGTCATCATTTACAGTCACCTGCACGGGAGGTGTCGTAAAGAGCTCAAGTTCTTCCTTGGTTCAGGGGACTGAATCTCTGTCTGGTTTCAATGACATGATGATGTGGAATGAAAGACGCTGTAGTACAGTATGCGGTTATATACTTTCTGTTGCTCATTTAACCGAAAAAGTCCGCCTTTCTTCTAGGCTTGCTTCTTCGTTTTTTGGAAGCCTGTAGGCGTCTTAGTTTTCTCTTCCCACCTCCTGATTGACAACGCTTCTTCTTCCTCTTGCGACCGGTTCCCACTTGCCCACCTGTAGCAGTGGCCACGGCATCATGTTTAGCCGCCCTCCATCTCGTCCGAGCAGCTTCCTTAACAGATTGTCCAGACTCTACGTCATCCAGCATCCTTCCCCCAGATCTTAGCGCATAACGTCCTATCCCCATTAAACCTCTTTTAAGAAAAGGGACGGCCGACCGAAAGATACCGCTCAAGAAATCCCCGAACCCGCCCCCCCCCCCCCCTCTCTGTATTCTTCCCCCCGCAAAATAAGGGGCTCCCCCTCTCTGGACAGGGCAATAGTGTTGCACGCATACGCGAGGATCTAATCCGGAGTAAGGGGCTCGCATGGTTTTTTTTTTTTAAGGACGTCGCTTAAAGTGTAGTGTCAGGCTAACTTCTCCCGAGTTAAATGGAATGGCCACCCCCATGTCTGACATTATATAGACTCTAAGGGTCTCGAAATTAAGACGAGCGACTGGTTTGTAGTAAGGTTTAGTAAATATTACATTCGTCATATCGCCTTCTCCGATTCTTACAACTCTTAATAAAGGCGCCAGAACGTCACCAACTAGGGTCTCCGCCACTATGTCGCTGTAAATATAAAAAGAATCAAACCCCCCGATCAAGTTAAGTTTTATAGTTGATGCAACTGCTCTATGAAAAAAATGATCGGCTCTAAAGCCTATTCTACTCGCCAAAACCTTGTTAATGCTCATACTCAATACTTCCAGAGGAGTAGTCTCTTTATCAGCCGATAAAAGGATGGAGGGGAAACGTATAGACATTACATCTCCGACTTCCCCGTATTCGAACTTAGGATATTTAACAGCGCGCACTCTTTCTTTCATGGCCTTGTTCAAAGCATTCGCCAATTCGTGTCCTGTTTTATAGTAACCAGGAGTTAAAGGAACGTTGATGGAAGATACAAAAGTGACGTAGGACACGAACCAACTCCCGTCATTAAATTGCTGCAGAATACTTTCAGTCGTGGCCCTAGTATGAGCTTTTACATCGTCGTAATAACTCTCTCTCAACAACCTATCCGACCTATCCCAGCCTAAAAACCTAGCGAGACTATAAGACAAACACAACTTAGCATCTGGAGGTAGTTTATGGTCAATTTCAACGCGTTTACCTACTTGATTGTAACTGAAAGTAATGGAAGGCATTCCCAACTGATTTTCGATAGTCGTATTTAAAAAAGTCAAAACCTTATCCATTTGGTAAGTGAAAAACACAAAATCTTTATTGAAAACTAGATCCAATTCCGGTTCCACGGTCAATGTGGTTTCCCC